>JARJDZ010006098.1:0-13906 GCA_030264555.1 Aleochara sp. GC000083
GCTGAGACGACCGAAGCTGGTGTTCCCACCGGTCAGGTCGTAATGGAAGTGCCGCGAGCACAAACGCATCAATGCGCAAGGCCGGATATATTTCGTTTAGATGTCCTTCCGGTTGCGCCTTGCTCTTGCTGAAGGGAAGTTTGGACATACGCAGACCACCCGTCGTTAAACTAATTGAAAGCACAAAGTACTTGGGCATCATGATTGCTCAAAAGTTCAGCCTTTGGAAACACCTGAAGTACGTTCGTGCGAAGCTGCTGAAAGCTGTTTCGTGCGTAAGGGGAGTATTAAGAAAAGAGTGTGGTTTAGGAAGGCACGTAGTTGCCCGAATGGCTCTGTTCGCGTCTCTTCCCGTAACACACACCACCTCTACGGAGGATGCAGGTTGTAATGGGTTCTCTACCCTGGCCGGTCCAGACCGTCAGAAGGGGTATCCAGAAAGCGACTGTGGACGGCCGATACATCGGCACAGTCTTCAATGAGTTGTTGTCACTCCCGGATGACTTCAATCTATATGAGTTCAGGTCTGGAGCTCTTGAACAGAGACTCTGGACCTCTTGGCAGCAAGCTTGGGAAGGGTCCACCAAAGAGAGGTATTCCTTCCGATTCATTCCCGAAGTGTCGAGAATGGGACTATCGCCTTGGGCGAGTCTTAACTTTGCGCCGTCCGACGTATTCGGGCCCTTCCCGTGGGGGAAGTGCAGGTAAGTCCTCGGACAGGTTCTGCACTTTAATCCTACCATATTTGTGTATCTGGATGGACTATGGTATGGCAGTCATGATGTAAAAAAGGAAGTTATGACTCAGAAGGAATGTTAAATACTGCACCATCAAGAAGAAAGTAATAATATTACATGCAGGTGATAGGGACAGTCAGTTGCTAAATTGCCTCCTAATATCTGCACAAATATTTGAGATTTGGTTCCGAAAATCTTTAAGTCTATCAAAACGATNTGACTCAGAAGGAATGTTAAATACTGCACCATCGAGAAGAAAGTAATAATATTACATGCAGGTGATAGGGACAGTCAGTTGCTAAATTGCCTCCTAATATCTGCACAAATATTTGAGATGTGGTTCCGAAAATCTTTAAGTCTATCAAAACGATTAGTCCGACGTTGTCATGGACAACGAAAAATATCATTCGCGATATGAACACAATAAACCAACGAATACGATCAAGAAAAGCGCTATTTTTAGAAAGTTCTGTTGGAACAAGTTCCGAAATTATATTTGGCCAACTCTAAATTAGCCGAAATGGCTGAAAAAAGCATTTGAAGAAATTATAATTAGCCTAAACCAAGTTCAAAACTTATTGATCTCGTTAGGCAAACCGTAACAAAAATTGGGAACAATTTGTAGCAGAACTGTATTCGGCATGTGGTATCCGTGGAAAATTCATACATCTCTCCAAATAAATGATCTTCAAAATTACCATAACTGTGCATGATAAACATAAACGATAAACATAAACGATAACAGTGAACAATACGAGAGTGTAACGATAATTAACATCAATAGGTAAGTCATATTGCTATTAATTGTTCGCTATAGTATGTTACTTGCGGGAATAAAATTAATTTCGATACATCCAGAAGAAAACCTGATGAGAATACCCATACAGACAGACCCATCACGGGAGGACGAAACATAGTCACATGTTATATCACAAGCAATCGAAAATTTTCGGATATACGTGAGACGTGTTGCCTGATATATCACGAGACCGAAGTGGAGAGGAGAATGAGAGGCAGAGTTACGTTCACGCTAGAAGTTGACGAGAAATAAGAATGGAAAGTTGGTGGGGATGCGCAGAAACAAAATTTGGATTGCACGAGTCCATTCAACTACAACCAAAAGTTAAGCATATTCGCGGCGCTCCCCCCGCCCCTCTGCCGAACATACAAGTAACGCGCGGTACCGCGCCCCGTAACTCGCAATTTAACCAACAGAAGCGTAACACAAAACAATACGCAAAACACAACTACGCAACTAGATATTGAGAAGATGTCCACCGAAGGAAAATTAAATGAACTAAATAACCTAAGAATAGCCTTAACTTAGTGAATTACTCGTCAAATACAGGAAATTCCAAAAAGAAAAAAGCGAAGCGAAAACGACATTGAGCGGTTTGAAATAATCAACAAATACATATAGGTATGGCCATTGACAAAAACAAATTGAACATAATAACCTGGAATGCTTGCGAATTAAAACAAAAACAGCAAACTAAGACTATATCTGGAAGAGTAGTTGTGGAGTTGCTTCTTCTAAAATCGGGACGAAGGAGGGTTCTAATGAAGCTTCTATAAATAATGAAAAAGTTTCATTGTTTCGTTTCCCGAAAGATGAGACTTTGAAAAAAATTGGATAATGAAATGCAAAAGAGACAACAGCTTTAATGTTACAAATGCTCGAATTTGCTTTCGCCAGAAAGTTAAGAAACAAATTATCGGAGCCTATTTATTGGTGTTTCAGAAAGACCACAATTACGTGAAAGTGCTGTGTCTTCGTTAAATTTAGGAGTGAACCCCTGCGAGGGTTACGCTACAAAATCGCAACCTAAGAAAAGAAGTGAAAGATTTAATTAATGCAGATCCAGAACCGCTTTTAGAAGAAGATTCTAATAATGTGGGAAAGGATGCAATTGTGGAATTAGAGTAATTACGCCTAGAAAATGTAGATCTTAGGAAATAAATGAGAAGCAAAATGTAATGATAGAGATATATCGAAGAAGAATTAAATCTTTGTATGGCCAAATGCGCAAAGATTTCTTCCGAACGCAATGACAGCGTGTGGCAGCGCTTGCGAAGGAGGCAAATTAGGCCTATGGAAAGCGCTTGACATAACGTATGATAACCATTTCTTTAAGCATCCATATTATTCAACAACAGATATATGATATATATTTTTGCTGATGCTGGGGAAATTGGTTGCTTGATAAAGAAATGATTTTACCTGATAAGGCATAAATGAACAACATGTAAATTGCAATCGAAACCGCAGAATATATTGAAACCATCAATTCCTGGTTCGATGTAATGAATTTACGTGTGTCATTTGAAAATGTTCCAACAAAAAAAGCTTACAGGCTGGATAAAGAAAATCAAGATATGATTCTTGAAAGGGCATATAATTTGATTTTTAATTTCAGGTTTTCAAGAACTCGCGTTTTGCAAACGTTTCAAAAGGGCATTTTGAAGTCAATAAATTCCGTAAAAGCGATATATACAGATATGAAAAACGCAATTACCCAAGCCCCCTCAGTGCCTTATATAGGGCTAAGGCAAAACAACCTTTTTGAAATCAAAAACAAATACTGCACATGAAGAAATCGACAGGTACATTGTTGGCAAAATTTTAAATGAATACGAAATAGAACCAGACAACACTACTTCTGATGAATTGTAGCGCGGGCCGGGGAAAGGGTCTGGTAACGAGGCACCAAATTACGACGTTTCTGGTGGACTAGTGGCCATCATTAGTCTTGTGGTAACCATCCGCGCTAGTCTCTCCTCGGGGGTTCCCGATCGAATCAATCGTATCACACCATTCTTTGCGAATAATAAACTGAACTAGCTTGGTACTTCGGATGCAATACGCCCGGCTGCGTAAAATCTAACTGTCCGAAGTGCAGAAATCAACACACGGCAGCCATCGACGTGCACACCGCGCCAGAAGATGCTCGCCCACAACTGAAAATTAAATGATCCCGAAGCAAACGGTGACATTAGACCAAAATGTAATAGATGTATTGTTTTTACAATTTTTGCTGCGACTCAGCTGAATTTTTGAGCAACCCAGTGCCGTGTCACGACCCACACTATGGGAAACAGTGTCCTAGCCGATGGACTTACAAGACCCATCCGAGTCCGTATGTATGAAGTCGAAGTTGAATTTACGCCGAATTCTGTTAGCCTTTCTCGCTCTGCGTCATTGCCATTCACTCTGCCAGATGGAACTGAAGGAACCTTCTGGATGACCACGCCAACGACTTCACACTCAACACGTAACGAATGTTTCGAAAGGGTGCGCTAACTTGTACTTTAATCTTTGCCAAAGATATAAATTAGTCACTAATATCACAAATGAATCAATTTATTGGGTACTTTACTTATGATCAAACAAATAATCTTGTTTGACTGAAAGTGTATTTTTCTTGTGCCCGGTTGCACAAAACTCAAATCAACTAATCTATGATTATCATTTACATGCATTTAAATGTAGTAATCTATGATTAATCATTGATTAATCATAAATTAACTTTTGTGCAACCGGGCATGGTTGATTTTACGGACGAGGAAAACACGACAAGCAGACGTACTATGTGCAATTGACTAAAATTTGAGCTTCTTGGGGGTGAGGTCGAAAACGATATTGTTTGTGAAGGACACCTCCCGTACCTTTACACTGACGCCCACCAACGTGGGGCCCTCTCTCCGCAGAGCAGTTACAACAAATTTTCCAAATATACCGCGCCCCCGCAGCAGAAGGATTCTTTTGTGAGAGCTCCGCTAGATACAATGACTCCAATCCGGGCGAAATCGCCGGATTCATAGATGCCATCACCACTTTTAAGCAGGCGAAGAACATCTTCGATGCCCATGCTCTCGGTGAATTTCCGGTCCTACTGGTAGACGCTGCACGGCATTGGTGGAGCGGTGTTAGCGGCTACGTGCCAAAGCTTCCGAGATTTAGAGTGTTTGCTGAATTAAACAGCAACCCGCAGAAGTCCGATGAGACGGCTACCAGTTTCTTCTTCGTCTGCGTGCGCTTGGTGCAAAGATCCCGACTTATGCCGGAAGAAATTCACATCAATATGGTGTTCTGGATGCTCCGTTAGGATGTCCGGGAACGCGTTCCGAGATCCAGAATAACCAGAATCTCGCCAAGGAGGTCAAGGAGGCCCTACTAATCCGTCGTCGGCTAGCCGAAGGATACGATGTGGTTACTGTCATAGTATGGGGCACACCTTGGACGGGTGCCGAAAGAGGGAAGCGTGACACTACATGTACGCACGATACCCATGCAGATCATTTTTCTACCAGACAATACCACGACCACAACACCGCCGGGTACCCAGTATATGTCTGACGCCGGTATTGCCATCAACTTGGGTACCAAGAGCTTGCTGTTCATCTCCGAACCTCGCGTCAGCTACCCGCTATAACCACCTACCGAAGAAGTATCCACACCTACAAGTTTGATACCCTACCGTCATGAGGACTGTTTCATTTCTTCGGAACCCCCAATAACCCTCGCTGAACACCAAATCTAGATCGGAAATGGCCGACCGATTTCTCTTGCACCCTACCGTCACTCGGGGACAAAACGAGCAGACCTCCGACGACAGATGGATCAGATGTTGGACAATCAGCTGATCGAGGAATGCCACTCGCCGTGGGTGGCCCCTATGGTACTGGGACCCAAGAAGGATGGGAAACTTGTCTATGCGTGGACTACCGTCGATTGAACGCCGTCACTGACCCGGACCGATATCCAGAATCGACGATCTACTGCACGACTCGGAAGCCACCCCTTCTTCTCGACACTGGACCTACACGCCGGGTATTGGCAGGTACAGGTCCACCCAGCTGATCGACCGAAGACCGCCTTTATCACGCCCTTCGGGATATACCAGTTCCTATCGATGCCTTTCGGACTTCGGAACGCACCAGCTACATTCCAGCGCATTATAGAACGGTTCAAGTGCAGACTGCCGCATATATCAATTTACGCCCAACTGAACGACCTGCTGGTCACCTCAAGGGTCTTCCTGAACTTGAGCACCGTCCTCGAAAATCTACTCCAGAACAACCTGTGGGTGAATCGTAAAAAGAGCCAGTTCTGCCGACGCGAGGTTGTGTACCTCGGGCACATAATTATTGTGAACGGAATACAAGTTAACCCGGAAATGACCAGCTCCATCAGCCGGCGGCAGCTACCTAGGAATGTCAAGAAGGTGAAGACCTTCATTCAAACTTGTTCCTGGTACCGACGGTTCATATAAGACTCAATCGCCAAACTGCTCGCGGACGTAACAAAGAAGGATCATCCCTGGACCTGGACATCCAAAGAGCACTTATATTTATGATACAACATGTGTAGATTACGCCCCTATGGCACAAACTATAATGCATTATCATTATGCATTGGTAGGAATGGTAGGAATTATGGGCAAATTTACTTTAATACGTCGCCGTGCGGAATAAATATTGTGCAATATGTGCACGTGCCGCGAATGCCGAACAAAGTATGAAAGGAGCATCGATGTTTCAAACATTGATAAGGTTCATCGGCAGGCATGAAGTCAGATGTGGTAATCGCAGGATTTTCTGACAGCATTGATTTCCATGGTCTAAAATACACGCAATTTTTTGCTGACGGAGATTCAGCGTATACAAAAGAATTCAGGAAAAAGTGCGGTTTGGATTCGAAGCACAAGAAACTGAATGTACGAATCACGTCCTGAAAAATTACGGCAAGAATTTGCGAAGAATAAGGCAGGACAAAACCATAAAGCTGCCTGCCATAAAGCTATATAAATATAACGACCTGTTGACAAAGCGAGCGAAGTGCTCGATATATGAGCATTCGAAGCTTGCCCTTTTGCAAAGGATCTTCGTTCATTGCGTCTTTGGTGATCACGTCAAGTGTATATCTTATATTTTCACTACTGTGAGTTGCCAAATCTGTAATAAAGTGCCTCTCCTGAATAAATAAATATTTGTAATTGGTTATCAATTAACTTGGGTGTCATAAATTTACGAGCCAGAAAAGGTTCATTGTTAATTAAAAATGAAACAAACAATGCAGCTGAGAGGCTCATGGGCATTGTCGCTCGATTTAATATGGGGAAACGATTGAATCTTATACAACGTTGGGTCGTATAAAAGATTTATCCGGACTTCGGTACAATAAGTCAGTGCAATATCATAATAGTCCGTGGAAAGCATATCATATACCGGGAAAAGACTAGAAGAATATTTTAAACAATTCATAAACAAAAATTAATATTTTTGAGTGTCGAAGAAGACTGTGCAAAAAGAAATAAATAGAGGCTATGGAAAATGTGCGGAGAGCGTCGATGTCATCAAAGCATGTAAATTTGCTGATCCAGCGACTACAGGTAAAATTTAATTATTTAATTATTGTTGAATGAGCTCCATTCAAGGTAATTTGACGATAACTGGTGTCAAAATGGCGGTTGCCGGCAAGGATGAGACGCGGGTAGACAAACTTACGTGAGTGCTGCTGGATCAAAAGATTGTAGTGAATTGCTTATTTAAGCGTGCACATGGAGCTCGTGGGTTAACTAATTCACATGCGCACGCGTAGAGTTGGTGGCAGGGTTACCAACACAAATAACGGCGAGGGCATGGCAGTTCCGACCACGAAGCAGGGATGGCCCAAGTAATTGGTAATTTAAAACCAACCTTATTATAGGTAACACCTGTTCAACGAAAGAAATTAATAGATGCCACCGTAGGACAATTTGGCAATGCAATTTTCGAGGAGGAGGGGTGTTTGCGCCGCACGGCCTCTATGTTTGACAAGGTCCTAAATAAACACCCTCATACCCCGCGCCATAATATTGTTAAAGATTGTCTATATAACAAACAACGTTATTCTTCGACAATTAATTATGGCTGTTATAGAAATTGCCATTAAATTATTTGAAGACATGTTTAGGAAGAAGGTAACGAAAACTGGCCTGGAAGTGCCTCTCCAGATGGTTGCACGCATATTCTAACAAAGGGTTGGCATTGTACGCATAATACCATAGATTTTGGGGTCCGTTAGCTTCGCCTTGGCCACAAAGGTCAAGGGTACTAAGCCCCGCCACCACGACAAGGTGGACCCGCGGTGGGGGCGATTTAATTCAAAAGAAATTAACAAATAAACCGGTATTGAGAATTTTTGATTCTTCCTTAGGAACCGAATTACATTGTGAAGCAAGTATTTTATTGAAACCACGACCAAATCGGTTATTTATTCTAAATATTACTGGTTTTCCAAAGAAGCACAGAGAACTGCTTGAGATGTATCGTGTACCAACCTTAAGACCGCGGTCACATTTGCTGTCAGCGCCGACGTTTAAAAAACGCATCATGCCAACTTTCATAATATATAAATGGGAACGGCCACACCGGTCTGCTGTCGAAGGCTGTCCAGAAGGGAAAACGGCTTTCCACACTGTATACCATCATTTTGCTCCCGTAGAAACGACGAAAAAGAGCTATAAGCACATATTCGTAATAGTTGACGCAATTTTTACAAAATTTACGAGATTATACCCAAGTAAGGGGACACATACACGAGAGACGTTGAAGCACTTGTTAAATTATGTTGGAACGTACAGCGTGTCGAGAGGAATCGTTTCGGACTGGGGCACCTGTTTTACTTTAAATGCATGTGAGTTCGTTCACAACTGCGGTATCATACATATTCTGATAGCGACACAGACACCAAGAGCGAATGGACAAGCTGAAAAGATAAACAGGTCAATGTTTACGTGATGTTGGCGAAATTGTCAGGCAAAACGGATAAATGGAACACCCTATTGGGTCGCGCCGAGGCAACCCAAGAATCCATCTGCATATTTTGATATTCGAACTTGAGCAGCGGTACGAGGGAAGATTTTTTGGGACGTTTTCTGCAGGAACGAGAAGAAGATGTAAGGGACTTCGTGCATCAACGAGAGGAGGCGTCGAAGAACAGAAAAATCAAGAATACACGAAGTCGTACTACGATCAAAGGAGACCTATCCCCAAACAGTATAAGGTGGGCGAGGCAGGGTAATACGAAGTGCGTTTGGTACAATTGTAACGTTACCGGATCGCGTTATACCATCTGGAAACACTTACTAACACACGAGAAGATAGAGAACCGTACTATGTTAACAAGAGGACTGAGTCTGGATGATCCAATCGAAGGGAATCCAATGCTTGGATTAAAATTGATACAATTTGGTGAGCTGACATTCCTCGTTCGCTGTGCTATTGTCAACAACATGTTGCATTATCATGTAACACTGCCCTACCACCTGCTGGATCCTACATTATTTCGTTATGAAGTACATTTTTACAATATTGAAGCCCATAAAATAATACTGAAAGGTGGGAATTTCGTACAACCTCCTCATGAGCAACCGCGGCCATCTTGGATAGTGAATGTGAATGAGTTAAATTGCACTTTGCAAGGTATACATCCTTGAAACTTCAATATGTTTATTTTATTTACAAAGTTTAACATCTTGAATATTAATATTAAGTTGATAATTCATACCTGCAATAATCATAAAAGTAATATTAATATGCAAATAATATAAGTATAATTTAACCAAGTACTGCTTTTAACTTATTATTGTGTCTGTTGTAAATAATATATATTAAATATTTAAGTTCATAAATTTTATTGATTTTGCTGTATACTAACTAGTATGTATATGTGATTTAATCATTACTTGCATTAACATGTAGGTGGTTATGAATTAATAATGAGGACTAATAAATTCAGTTCTAGTTGGTTCAGTATGTCTATGGAATAGATAAATTTCAAGTAGCAAAGCGTATTTGCTAGAATGAAGCATCACGTTGTAAATTCAGTTACTCAAAATAAGCAACCATATGTAATTACTTTATTATTTGGAATTATGTTTAACGTATTTCTATCAAAACAGAACACAAATTGTATTTTATATATCAGTGATTCACAAATTGACTACAATATTTTGCAATTGCCCACTTATATTTACAACAATACTGATAATATTCAAGCCAAGTGCAATTTTTTGATATTAGTGAACCCTAATCGATCATTTTACGCCAAGCACGTTAAATATCTTTTCACATCCGTAAGTATGGATTTTGGAATTGTAATTTTTTTGAACAGGAGTGACGACTTAATGGAATACGCAGGAATTGACATGAATTATAATGCGTTATATGTAACAAAAAATGCGCAATATTTTGAAGTATATTCACTAATACATAAGCCAGTGCTTATAAAAAATATAAGCAGTGCCAATACCCCAAAATTTACTCAGTATGATTCATTTTCACCCAACCAACGAATTGATGGTATGACTCAGTTTAATTTCCATGCTGATCATCAGGGCCGACCATTATACATTGAGCGTAAAGCATGTACGTTTTGATTTTGCTCCATGTACTAACAATATATTACAGTTGGAGGATTTGGAGAGGATTTTATGGTGGTAAAAGAATTTGCACATTTACATGGCAAATCAGTATGCATTTTAACGAAACAAGATAAAGATTTAGCATTTGCTCAGAAAGGACATCCAAATGCTTCGTACTTCTACATGGTTCCCTTTATGACCAAAGTATCAATACAATCTGCATTTAGCTATCCAATGACACCTTTATTTTTCACGTTTTTCGTACCTAGACCAAGGTATGTTATATGTAGGCCAATTTCACATTCCAGCGTTGAAAATATTCCTTAATGGAAAAATTATATGCTTGCAAATAACGTTTTTAAACCAACAATACTTTCATTTTATAGAATTGCTAATCATTGGTACAAGCTGTTCAGTGTTTTGGATGTTAATATTTGGCTAATGCTATTATCTTGCTATTGCTTGATGGGTATATATTTTAAAGCAGAACGGTGTTTGAAAAATCAAACCGATAATCCATCAGAATATTCCATTATTGGAATGTTTCTTATGCAATCACTGAATTCGCAGCAAATACCCTCAAATGGGCTTGGCCGTTCAGTGCTCATGTTGGTTTTGGGTCTCTCTGTTATTTATTCTTCTGTATACTGTTCTGGGATAGTGAGAATCATGGTTACACCAAGGTAGGTACATACTATTTCCATTTATAATTTTGGTATCGAATAATACTTATCGATAAAGATCTAAACTTGATTTTCCAATTGTTTAATCTCAACATATATATATGTTTAATTTAAGAAAATATGCTTCAGATAATTTTTTTCTGGAAATTCTACTACATTTCTATACGTAATAAAAATCTATACAATCCAAGAATAGGATACAATAGATACGGGATATGATTTTTTTTTTATAATACGTATAATATATTATTTATAGGTATTTGAATGTGCAATAGTGCATAATTTGTCAAGTTGATTATTTGCTATATTGTATATAGCCCCAAAAAGATCAGAATTGGAGGAAGAAAATTACCTGAACCGTATTTGCCCAAATTAAACAGATTTTTAAATTAGGAAGGACCGTATCAAATATATAATCTCGGCAGTATTGCCTATAGTACAGGAGGGACTAATTTCGATGTTTTAATAGGAAATCTGCGAAACGGTAAAATGTACGAAAAAAGTAAGTAGGTTTTTGCGATGTCTTTTTTGAGATTAATTCAATGCCGTTTTCAAAAAATTGTCTATCGTTCTTTGTTTTTCCGCTATAAACAAAAGTTCGATTTTTGCCATTTTCGAAAAAGCCTCATAACTTTTTTATTCCACTGGTTAGATAAAAATAAGTTTTAGATTATTAGGGCACTTTTTTATGTAGATTATGATGGTGAAGTTAAAACATTTTTTAATCGTTTATTTTTCGAGTTATAACATAAAGTTGGATTTTTTTAAATACAAACCATATCCAAATTNTTTTACGCCATTAAGAAGGATTCTTTTTTCTCTTTAAAATGAACTATAACACGTGGGGTATCGCATAATTTTTACAGAATTAATTCACTAATAACTAACAATGAATAACATTTATACCTCACTGTTTAGCTTTAATATGATGTCAAAATTGATTAAAATGATGGACATATCAGTTTGAGCCGAATTTCAAAGTAATTATGCTCTGGAATGAGTTATGTATTTATAGTATTCAATTATTGCAGAATCAATATAAAATAGCAAACTACTGAAACTATGATCGTTTGCACGACTATTACATATTTTAAAATTTGTTTTGTAATCATAGTTACAAGAATAATTTGTTTCTTTACCTAAATATCACCTAAAATATCTATGCCAAAGTGTTTTTTATGAAAAAATAGGTAAAATTTATGCCTGACCCTACATATTTTAGTTCATTTTAAACAGAAAAAAATTAGCTTTCTAAATGTGTAGAAATCAGATATGACTTGTATTTAAAAAAATGCAACTTTATATCATAACACAAAAATCCAAGCAATAAAAAATTTTCATCTATCCTATTGAAATCTACTCTAAAAAGTGTCCTAACAATGTAAAAATTATATTTATGTAACTAGCGAAATAAAAAAGTTATGAGGCTTTTTCGAAAATGGCGAAAATCAAACTTTTGTTTGTAGCGCAAAAACAAAACGCGATAGGCAATTTTTGAAAACGGCAATGAATCTATCTCAAAAAAAGACCTCACGAATGCCTAATTAGTTTTTTCGTATCTCTTACCATTACGCAGATTCCCTATAAAAACATCGAAATTAGTCCACCCTGTACAATTTGTAATTATTTGTTGCATTAAAGGAAATGAAATAAAATTTAAAATGCTGAGTTTAAAAATCAATTTTTACAAATAAAAGTTTAAAAGTACCAAAAATGAATCCATTTTATATTCGTATTTTGCGGACTGAAAGTTTATTCACATTCAATCATTCAGCGATCAAAACACCTAAATCTCTCTTCACTGACCACCTGTACAACCAACTAAATGCAGAAAAAATGATTGAATCAAAGATTCCGTACAAATTGCCGAATTTTCCTGGAAAATCCATGAAAGTAACCAGAGCACATTACGTGCACAAAAATCGGAAAAGTGATAAGGTTTATTCTTCCTATTATAAAAAAATATTCATTCAAACTTCAAATTAGACTTTAAAATTGCGAAAATTACTCCTTTCCATTGCTTCTAACTGTTAAAACAACCAAGCGTTTTCACATCCTCAAAATTTCTACGACTTTCTTTTTTAACAGAAAGGATTTGCCCGGAAAATTAAGAACAATTTGTCACCTATGTTAAATAGCGACGCAATTCTGCGATTTTCAAAGTATGAATGAGATACAGCGGTTGTTCCCCATGTTGTTTGTTCATCACATCCAGGAATAATCTACAGGACTGTATGTGTTTGTATGTATAATTTTGTGATTATGTTTGATTGCGTGGGTTTGGTGAACAGGTTGCAATGTCATGTCACGTGTCATGTCAGCAAGAATCACTCACTGGATGCCATCCATGGTTCGGTTTTATCGAAGCGGGAGACATCCGGAATGTTCTTCCTGCGAGTCCTGAACGAGAATGTTAGTGTTAGCTGAACGTGTGCAACTTTGATCTCCTGAAATTCAAGTTCTTCCTGCATATACACAGCAAGGATGGGTGGAAATTATAATTGAAGCCTGGAGTACAGGAAGAGGAAGGACGCATGTAGAGGAAGCCATATCGCAGGCAACGCGGATATAATGCGTGGAATATGAAACAAACGTTAACAAGTTTCTTGCATGAAATACCTGGATGGTAAAAAAGGAAACTGTGGGGTAAATGGCAAAAGGTGTGTTTTATGGTGACATTTCCCTTCTGTGTGTTTGCAAGGACGACTTTTTTCAGGACTTTCAATGGTCAGTTAAATTTTTAATATGGGGATATTTCTCCTTTTCTATGGATATTTGAAAAAGCTGAAAATTTTTTTGATGTTGAAAATTTTCACAAAGAGATTTTCAACTTCTAAACATTCAAATTTATGACAATAAATTGGATGAAAACTGCAATGGTAGTTTTGAATTAGTGAAAATCTTCATTAAGTAATTTGAATGGTCGCACTAGATGGTGTCCTAGATGAATTTTGATCCGAGTCCTGGCAGGGAATTGAATTCAGTATAAGATCGGGAAAAATAGGGCGAAACTTTATAACGACACGTACGGAAACATAATAATTATTTGCAATCCACGACCTTATCCGCTTTATTCTAA
>JARJDZ010006103.1:0-17614 GCA_030264555.1 Aleochara sp. GC000083
GAAACGGTAGCACCGATTTGCAGATTTGCAATTGGCCATTAGTCGCAGCGACCGGCGGTAGCTTATCAGCGTTTGCGTGCCCATCCGTCAGACATTATCGCGGAAACCGACACTCGCTTTTAGCGCCCGCAAACTTCCCACCGAAACGACTGATAGCGCGGGTGTATCAATTTGCGAATGTTTCGCGCACAGCTTCTTCGTCGTCAGAAGAGCGCGAACGAGGCTTAAGTGCTTTTTCTCGCCGTTTCAGCGCATTTCTGCTAATTACACGTTTCATTTCATGCGGCTCGTATTTCGTGTTTAACGAACGCGAAAAAATGTTTAATTGCATGTGTTTTAACTCATTGCAACACCTTCCAAAGTTTCTACATTGTTTTGCAAAAAAAATCTCACATCACGTTTTATTTCAAACCAATTTTTAATCATTTAATTTTTTATCCCATTGGCAAATTTCTTTTTCTCTTCTGCAAATTCTTTATCATTGCAAAATTGAAAACTATTAAAAACTTTTTCCTATTTTGATTGATTACCAGAACAGTTTTATTAGACTTCATATGGAAATCGTCGGCTTTTTGAAACAGCAACCTAACAGAAAAAAAAAGAAAGAAAAAAAGTTTATGAACTCACAACAAAACGAATAAAAAGCAAATTGATGTGCGGACTTCAACTTCAAAACTTGTGTTCAGCTCCCCCATATTTTGTATTCTGCACATTTATTTTTTCGCCTGAGCCTTGTAGTATAGCATTTTATATTTTGTTCTTCAACCGAACGACGCGCGCTTTGTTCGACCAGCGCGCACCAACAAAACTACCGATCAAATAATAACTCGGAATGAAACGAAATGAAAGGAATTGAAAGAAACGTAACGTTTCCTACGAGTTCGAAATTGCATTCGATTATATAGTAACTCGGCGGGCGTAGTTGTGTCCTTTCGTATACATATTATACCGGGGCATATTATCATCGGTCCATGCGCGCGCGCGCTCCGATCTTTTCTTCGATGCATTATACGAAAATTGTAGCTTTGTGCGGCCGCGTTGCGTTGGCTTATGATTATGCGACGATAATTTCCTCTCTCGCGTTGCTCGGTCGCGCGCATCGCTGCGATTATTATGTCCGAGAATGAGGAGTTTGCGGCGTACGATCGCGCTGCGCGTTTGATATATTAATGACGAGCCGCGTAATTGCACATTGTTTTCAATAACGCGTCGACGTCGTCGTCGACGTCGGGAAAACTCGCCGGATTGAAATGTTGTCGCGTGACCATTCGGTGACACCTCTCGCGGTTTAATTAAGATTTAAGGATCGATGAGGAATGAGACCCACGCGTACACAACTGCGAATACATCGGGAAAAAAAAAATGTTGTGAATCGCCGTTTTGCCGCCTTTCAGTAAATTAAAACGCGCTTCAATTTGGATTTGTTGTCGTTGCGCCTTTTGAGACACTTCTTGTGTTCGTTGCGGTGCGCGAGCGAGTGTGTTGGCATAATATAATCAGGAGCGGCCATAAATCTGTAACCTCATTACTAAGCGTGTCGTTTTAATTGAAATCTTGTGTATCTGCGGCCGACGACGAGCGGTTCGGTGTTCGCGTGGCGCGCGCGGTTTGATCCCGTCCCAAGCAACCATCAACCATCACATCATGGGCACCTCTTCTTCGGATGGTGCTGCTGCAGACGACAACCCTTCCTTTGGCGCCGCCGGCGTTTACTTTAGCACTTGTCACAACAAAACAGCTCCTCCATTCTTTTTCCTCCTCGTTTCGCTTCTTACTCCACACCAGCCAAAGGGCCCATTCATTAATTAAGTTAATTATTATTATCTCGAATGGAGTGGCAAACAAGTAGCTAGCCCCCTACCTTCTTCTTCTTCTCGAATGTGTGGGTGCTGCAATGAAAGCGAGAGTCGTTTGCGTTTGTATTTCGATCAAGCTTTCCGAATTATCTCCGCGCATAAATTAGGGCACTTCCTGGCTCTCAAGATGCGCCAGAGTATCAGCAACAAGGGCCTGATTAATATGCATTGAGTTTGGGATCAATCAGGCCCCCGAGGGAGCAACCACCAGCCACTGAATTGATTGCTGAGGAAGCAGCTCAAGAAGCTCGGATATTTTCTTCCTCATGGATCGTCAAAATTTCAAATTCTCTTTTCCTTCAAGTCCTCTTGAGTTCAAGTCTTGTTGAATTTTTTGAGGTAGGTGCGGGGGAATAAGCGAGATTTATATCTTCTATACACCGATTGAATGTGTTGATGGAACCAGCACCTATTGAAATTCTTTGGTACCATTGAAATCCGAATGAATTTCATTGGATTTGCATTAATTCCTCCAGCGATTGAATCGCACTTTGTCATTTTTAAAGACCACACAGCATCTCTCTAATCTTCTTATCTTCACTTAATAGTTTATAACAATTATCTCCATACACATCTCTACTCTGTTTTTTTCTCCTTTCTTTTAGTAAATCGTTGAATAATAGTAGGGATAATTTTTTGTTGTTGGAATTGATTTTTCATTTTCCGCTTCGCTCCACTCAGTGATTTTCTACTAGCTACTAGCAATCAATCGAACGACTAATTTAGGTGTGGGAGAGTGATCACCTCACGAGAGATTTTTCTCGATTGCGGACGACGGAACGGAAGGTCGCTCGGCAAAGTTGAGAAGCTTCGATCCGCATCGATGCGTGACCGTTCGATGGATCTCTTCTCCATGGTGGCTGAATCGCCGCCACCTTCGTGCACCAGCACTAAGTGCGCTTGTCTGACTTTGCTTAAGTGCTAAGTACTCGTCGATGGTTTTTAATTTCGGAGTGGATTCCTCACGCAGAATGGCTTTCCGACAAAAACGAATTAAATTCAATTAGTTGCAATCAGGAAAAACAATTCGAAAAAGTACTTTATAAAAAACTTCCGAGAGAAAACCAATTCAAAAAGTCTTTCAAAAAAATTCCTATTTCGAAAACTTCTTTTCAGAAAAATCCTCTTTCGAAAACTTATTTTCAGAAAAGTCCTCTTTTGAAAACTTATTTTCAGAAAAAAACCTCTTCAAAAATCATCTTCAAAAAACCCTCTTAAAAAATCCTCTTCTAAAAATATTTTTTAAAAAATCATTTCCAAAAAATCCTCCTCAATAAAAATCCTTCCATCGAATCTTTTTCTAACAGTCATTTCTTTGTTTCAGATACTACATCCAAAAACATCGAACTTCCCCTTCATCATCATCATCATCATCAATGTAAGTAACTAATTTTGCAATCTTTGTTTCTCTTGGAAATTTGCGCCTAATGAAGCAAACAAAATGTTTCTTCTTTGGGGATGAAAGCGACTTTGATAATGGAGTGTTTGCATTGCATATTGCACGAATGCCTCCTGACGGCACTGGTAGAGGGTTGACAGGCAATCCGGAAATTGCTGCCAATCTCTGGAGGGCACAACAATGCACTCCGACGAAATGCACCGGAACACCATCGGAACTTCTTCTGCCATTCACTTCCACATGCGCGGAAGTCAATAGCTGCGATTTAATAAAGCGCTCTTCGATTGTCCTCGATTCTCTCTTTGGCACTCTTTGCTTCAGACGACGTCGTCTCCGACGAGCAGCAAGTGTGTGATCCGAATTGACGCATTGAGACGCTATCGCCGATCGAGACATCGATACCGAGGGCGCATTGATATGCATTAGAACCCTTGGAGGCTCGCCTGCACCTTGACAGTCATCCTCGCTGGTGGGTGACTCTTCTTTGGTGATTCCCCTGGTTATCTCTTGTCGGCTGGCTGGTCGTTTAGTGCAAGCTCTTTAACTCCTTTCAATGCGTGATGATCTTGCATTTATTGGCACATCTTTTCAGCAAGAGTTCAAAGGTCCCCGTTTTCAAGGGTTCAAAATTCCCGGTCTCACTTTAACCCCTACTTTTTTTTTCTAAACTAATTTCATTTTTGTCTGTAGACAAAAATTTCTTGTTGGGCAAAGCCAAAGGTGATAATTTACGGTGTGATAATTGATACGTTCGTTTTGCGAGACAATGATTCGCTCATTACGCGCTAATTACGCGAGATTTGAGTATGTGTGTGGGTCGCGTGCGTTAAATTAGCGTTTAGCGCATTGCGTGTGACGTGCGCGCGTTGTAAAACGCCGGTAAATGCTCCGATTGCAGCTCGAGCCATCGCTTGAAGCTCATGTTTGTTTAATGCCTGTATAATTTACCATAACGTAGAATTTCAAGCCGCGACCCACCAGCTAGCTCTTCTTCCTCGAGGCCCCATCCAACGACCAACACACAAGCATTGGTGGAAAACGAAACTAAACGCTTGGGTGCTCGTTTACTAAGCGGCTTTTCCTCACGTTGACGCCACTCCATGGCTGGTAAATTAGATTCATTGATATTTTAAATTCACTCCCGACTAAATACTCCACACGATATAATCTCAATATTCCCCCAGGTTCTCAAGTTGTCCCCCAATCTGATTGTATCAAAAATATGTTGTATCATCAGGTGATACATAATTTATGAAGTTTTCACTTTTTTGCATTTCGTTTTTTTTCTCTTCATTCGCAATGTCTCAGTGTATGATGGGGAAGACTTTTGGATCGTGGTTTGCGAAACTAATGTAATATTTAAATGAGGCGTTTTTAAATCTGCATTATGAACATCCCCCAATCTCGAGGGCGGAAACCGCAAGAAGAGGCAAAGCAGGATGGAAAAAGGCGTCGATAAAGTAATAGAGTAATGCGGCGAGTTCAATATTTCATGCATAGATTACATTATCCAGGCGCGAGAAAATTTCGTATGCCGTTTGACTTCCTGCAGCCAGCCTCCAGGTCTCTCCTGGATTTCCCGACTCTTCTTCTGACATTGTTGCAACATCATGATTACGTTTCGATTATGCATATTATGTCGAGGTATATATCATCCAATTTGTATACATGATGGATACGTGCATTATGCACGTATTATCTTCATCACCAACGCGGGATATTTTGCATTCTGCATCATTGCGGGAAAATTCGATTAGGAAACAAAAAATTGCCGGAAAATTACTTTCAAGATACTTCAAGGAAAATATTCTATGCACTTTATGTATAATATAAATTTCCAAACAGATAATCTGAAATGAAATGATTATAAAATGTGAGACATGAACAAATCCCATGGTTAATTAATTTGTTAACTTAAAGCCCCGCGCGCATTATGCTAATATGTTAATAATGTTAAATTATTACCGAGTAAATTAACATCAATTTAGATTTAGATAAGATGTGAATGTATGAATGGCTGAAGTCGTCGATAACTTGGAACTTCTAAACCGAACGAACAGTGAAGATGTTTTATAAGCGACAAGACGGAAAACGAGACGAGGCGCATTCGGTAAATGCTCGAGCCAAGTCAGTTAATTGATCAAACAGGTCCATGAAAGATATACGTTATTTATGGTAATTTTGTTTAGTTAATGTACGGCACACATGTACACTTTAGAAATTCACAAAATTTCCCTACGTAGGTTCAGATCTATGATTCAATTTGAAAACGAAAATCTGACAATTAAATTAATTTTCAAAATTAAAAAATTAGATCAGTAGTTCTTAAAATTATAAATCAAGTATCAGAACACTCGGTGGATAATAATGGAGCAACTCCTAGTGCAGATGACTTATCTTGATAAGTGTATTTGTAAACGTTATGAAATGTTTATTTATATGACTTAACTTAAGACATAAGCTGCTACTTAGGCGCGCGCGTCGTCGCACTGGGAAATTACCATTGGAATTGGCATGTTTCGACAACAAACAACTCCAAGGATGACGCATGACGATGAATTCAAAACGCATAATCGAATTTATAACTTAATTTCATTTTCACTCGAAGATGAGCAATCGGAAATTTATAATTGCAACTTCATTAATCATTTATTTTATTGCCAAGTTTTTCGTTCATTGATTCCTCGGCTGGCTCGCTATTGTATATTGGGTTAATACGATAATTTCGATGCGGGATTCGTGCCGGAAATAAATTTCGAATATATTATTCATTCGCGCACTCTCGTTTGGCGCGTTGTTCTTTGCGGTGAATTTTCGGATTGTCTTGAAAGCCTCTGCAGCGTTTCTTTCGCCACGAAAGCTTTCTCCGTGTTCGCGCAGCGCTTCAAAGCCCAAAAAATGGATACTGGGGCTTGGAAAAAGCGTATACATGTGTATTTATTCGTCGGGGGGATGAGGGTGCTCAACGAACGGCAACGTTTTAATATTATATAAGGCGTGAAGTTTTTTCTTTGCCGAACGATACGCTTCAAGACGCAAAAATCTCGATGCACTTTGATTCCTCCCTCATCCAGCCGCAAATATAATCGCTAATATCGGGATGGCATCATCATCTTCTTGAGTGTTCTGATCAAAATGCATAGCGTTGGGTGGCGGATCTGAATGCCAATCGCTTTTGCATAAGTTTACCTTTCGAGTTGGATGCGAAAATTTATATTTTGAAATTTCCATCCATGATTTATTAATAATTAATTGATCCGAGTTGTCAGCATCGAAAAACAAGTCATTAACGTCCCATTAAAGCTATCAGCAACGAAATCTTCAAGTTCTTCCATTCTTCGTCCTTATTATGATTATTATGAAGTGTTGAATGCATACTTGAACAAGCATTCGCCGAGGGCGAACACTGGGAAAAGGCATTTTCCGGCCGTTTAACTTCAATAAATCATAAGTTAATATCGAGATAATAAATACGCTTCTTAAGAAGCCAAGGAATGGAAAGAAGTGGGGGAAATAGGGTGGCAAGTATTTAATGCCAGGACGGAAATGCAAGGAATGAACTTTTCAAGTCGTTGGACCAAATGAAACTTCCTTTCTCGAATCCCCAAAAAAAGAAACAGGAAAAACGGAAATTTTTCCAGCGCAAGCTGTTGTGTAACAAATTAATGTAAATACTTTTGACTCAATAACTTATTCGTTCCTAATATTAGGTCCTTTTTCTGAAAACATGAGGGTCTTTATTTCACCATGCGTCCCCATAATTTTTACACATAAAATTTTCCATTTTCTCGGGGTTTTTCCATACAGTTTTTTGCTGAAGTTTTCTTTTGGAAATTTGGTAACACCCTGTAAAAAGTAGTGCCTGTAGATGGTAGTGTTTTAAGGAATTATCGTAGGACGTGCACTCGTGAAGGGCTTGGTGCCAATGAACAACCCCGTACGCGAAGAGGACAAAAAAAAACCGGTAGGGCATTACAAGGTGCCGGGATGCAGAAAAAATCAGACTTGCAAATTTCCATTTCCCGGCTCCCATCGGGGGCGGCCTCCTCCTCCTCCTCTTCTTATGTACCCTTCGCAGGCCGTAAAGACATTAGCTTCTTCGAGGGCTGCAGGGGCGATTCGCGTGCCTCCGCGTTTCATCGCATTAAATTATTTTCGAAAGACGACGCAAATTATAGAAACAGTTGTACACAAGAGGCCATTTGCATATTTTTCATTTTCGTTTAATTTCACGGCCTCTCCACTTCATGATCTGCCAACTAATACCAGCGTACATCTAATTAGCGAATTATAAATTGCAACGTTTATTCGTTTTAATTGCAATTTCGTTTTTTAATTTGGCCACCCTCATGGTATCATTGTTTCGAAATAATTGATCTGATGTCTTTGAATCAGAAATTAAACAAGAAAAAATTGGTCGCATTTTTTGCGAATGTCTTCAGTTTTGTCAACTTTTAGTGCACCTGTTTCAATCTCTAGATTTTACGAGTAGAATCTTCTTCGAAGCAAGTTGCTTCGACTCGGTAACAGTTTACATACGCACTGAGAGTCGCGGTAAGAAGTCATAAGTCAAGAGTAATTATTTATATTTGGTTTGACGTTCGAACAGGAATCACACATCATCGTGTGCTGGACGAGAAGCATAAAGTGACCGGCCACACTAAAAGTTCTCTTGAAGAATATCCAATGTAAACAATTTCCTCGCAAGTCAAACGCAACCATCGATATTTATTAGTGTTGGTATTTTCTAATGCGTTTTCGTGTGTGCTTGAAAATTATTCCTCTTCTTCGGTAATTAATATCCACTTATTTTTCATCTTGTGAGCGGGTTCTTGGGGTTATATTTGTTGTTTTTTCCTTTTCCGATGAGGTTTTAAAAGCATTTCTCACATTAATTAACTTCTCAGCAATGTATTTATTTGTTTTGTCCTCATAATTTTATTTTGCCACTTTATGAACCTTGAAGATACATTTTGAATTTAAACACTTGACATTTTAGGCCTGAAAATGCATTAAAAACTAGGAAAGAAAACTCTCAAATATTTATTAATAATGTCAAAAAATATTAGTAACAAAAACTTTGATAAAAGTTTCCAAGTAGATTTTAAAAATTATTTGTATTTTCTTTAAATAACTTGCTTCATTCCGATTGATAATGATTATAAGGATAAATTGTTGAAAACATTTGGTGTCACATCGTATATTTATCCTGCAAGTGTAAATAATCGTTGTATTGACTGCGGGAATGTTGGTTTAAAGTGCGCGTTATGTTGCATTTGTCCAGCATGCAGCGCGGATTAGTGAGATCTCCAGGTGAGAGACAAGAAGCCGCTCGAAAAATGCCTCAGGTTATGAGGACGTTGTCCACAGGAGGTCGGACGTCCTACTGTTAAAGGACAGGATGCATTACTATGAAAATGCGATTTCAATTAGAAGTTTCCATGTTCAACAAAATTTATTCTGATAAATCATAAATTAAAAACGCACTTTTTTGTAAACTTACAAATTCCAAAAACAACTCAAAATTGCACTTCTTATGAAATCAAAAATGATTAATTGATAGGTCCTATCAGTCTTACAAATTATCAAAAGGTCTTGGAGAAGGCACCCAAGTGTGAAAATGAAATGATGAAGTAAATTTGCCTTGACCACTCATTCAGTCACTCCCCAGGGATATCACAAGGGGAGTGATGGTCAATCGGAGCCGATCAGGACCATTATTCATCAAACATCTGTTTGCTCCGAAAAAAAAGCGTATTTCCCAGTCCGGACAGTAACTAATTTGGTTCTTTTTGTTGTAGGGCGGCGATCTCGAAGTGATCCTAATCCGCAAAAAATGATGATATCACGCAATCACGTGGCGGATATGGACGGACCGGATCGCTCCCCTCGCCGAGCACCCGAATGCAAATGAGCAACAAGTGTCCCAAATGATGGGCGATCCGAAGCCGCAGTCCTCGCCGCAGACCTCCTCGGATCGGATGTCTTATGCCGGGGTGGTGTCTGATTGATGGGGGACAGGAACTCACCGATAGTAGGGAAATGCCTGCGGCATGTGCAGATCCATGGGGCCGGTGGCGTGATGGGCGCCGGCGTATCCATGGTGGTCGGTCGTCTGCATCATGGTGCCGGCGGCGGCCGCGGCGGCAGCGGCAGCCGCCGTGTGATGGTGGCCCAGGACGGCCGCCCACGGCGAGCTGGCGAAGCCACCCGGATGCTCCAGCTCGAAGCCGCGCGAAGCACTAGGTGGTGATTGTTGTGTGTGTGGTGAGGTTGCCGCACTAGCACACCCTTGACGCACCCACGGAAGAACTGCAGCACGCGCGCTCACCAAACCGCAGCGAAGAAACCGGATCACATCCGCATGACGATGCTACCACTCGGGAGATTTGTCCGTGTTTCCGCTTCCGACAAGGTACCCTCGAGCCAGGTAAGAATCGCTTCAAGAATTCTTGTAACCACGTATGGTCCTTCAAGACGACTTGTATTTTAGACGTGGGGCACTTGGAAGTGAGCGAACCTCCTCGGCGGCTGGTAGCTCGAGGCGTCCGGACATGTACACACGTGTGGCGGCGAGAGCGGACACTCGGCCATTGATCGCGCGGATGCTGAATGACTGAAAGAGTTGGCAGAGGCGGAGTTCGTGCGCCGCGTGCGTGGTTCGCGGTCACGTGACGTGCAGGCGTCTCTTCGGCGTCGCGGGCCCAACCTCGAGCGCTCGCGGCCGCGGCCGCGTACTCCCACTCGTCCGGACTCCGCCGACGAAGAGGACCAACAAACGCGCGCGCGAGGTGCGCACACCGACACATGCGGCGACATCGACGACGACGACGATGCCGTCGACGTGCTTTCACTCCCCGGCGCACGCACGCCGCCGCCGTCGCCGCCGTCTGCGTCGTGGGGGTCGAACGTGAGGCTTATTTGCTTGCACGCCTCGCCGGGGCGATTCCGATTCCGAATTTCTTTGCCCCCGTTCTGCGGCGTGTGGATCGGGCACGTCGTAACCCATTCGTCACGAATCCGCACGAAATCACCACGTACCTACTCGCTGACGACGATGCCGAACTCATCTAATATCCAGCACGCATTCGAGACGCAACAGTTGTCCACGTTTTGGGCCAATCAATTTACCTTCTGGACATGACCGCATCTCGTCAGCACACAATGTAGGTATGCATTCACATTTTGAAGTGTCCAATTAGGCACTTAATAACGACGAGGCAACCCTTATTTGATTACATTGCCCAAAAACACATTCAGAAGGGTCATAATAATCGTATGAGGCCAACCAACAAGCGGTTTATTTTAAAATTGAAACATGCTGAGGGCCTCCCCCACGTCCATTCGCTAAAGCCCAAGGGTTTCGACTGCGTGACACAAATGTGAAATCTGATGCTACTTGCACATAAAATTATTCGATAAAAAGGCGAGGGTGTCGGTCAACGCGGACCAAGTTGTAGGTAGTCCCCCAAGCATTGGTCATTTCCCCCAAAATTTAATGACCGTAAATTGGTTTCTAATGTTGGCCATTGTGCGGTGGGAAATTTGATTTATGTACGACGATATTGCTTCGAAATTACGCAATCCTCAGCGTCAAATTTACGAAATTTTCAATGCAACTCACAAAATTGATAAATAATTTATCGGAATTTTATTAAAATCATAAATTTCCGTTTCAGGGGCACATTCATAAATATTTGAGGGAATTCTCGCTCGGAGTAGATTGAGTGGAAAATAGGGCACGCGTTGAAATTCACCACCAATTAGAAACGCTTTAAGCTTGATTTATTGCTTTAATAAACAAGCGTTCGTTCCAGCACGAAATGTGCAAGAGAATTTGAATATGAATTTCACTTCTTATTCGCGCCCCCTCTACTTCTCGGAAGCAACGTGAGTGCGTGCATCTCTCCAGTTCTCAAGCCTCCTCGTTCATTTTTTTCCCAGCCAGCAATTTCAACACGTAATAAGCTCTCGCTCGTAATTATCAAGTGTTATTGTTATTGATCAGTTTATGAGGCGCGTTATGTCAATTAGTTGATGTGATATCGAGGCGCACACAAGCGCTTGTTGTGCATCTGCATTCATTGTTCGTAATGGAACGCGGCGTTCTTCGTCTTTTCGTAAGCTGGTCACGCACGCGAATGCGCCTTACTGTTGCTTCTGAACGCGCTGCCTGCTGCTGCAGTATACATTGGAGCAGTGGCAGGACAGGACGACAAAGTCGGTGAAGGGGACGTGGGGGACGGCATCAGCAGTAGCGCGCTGAGTCAATTCATATTTTGGAAAAGTGAATGAAAGAGTATTCGGTATTGTTCTTGTAGAAATGTCCCGCACGTTTACATGCTTTATGAAGACTTCTTGCTGGCTGCGACTCTGTATGGCTGTTACTGTTGCTGTTGTTGATCAAGATAGCAGCGAGTGTTTCCTGTGTCAAACTCACTGCACTTGGTGCAGCCAGCAAATGCATTCACATCGCATGTGAAGCAAATGCAATCCAACCTTCCGTGAGAGTCTCCTCCACGTTGCTACTATACATATCAACGTGGATGAGATATGCTCGCGGTTGGATGCGGTTGGTGACGAGAGGACGGGAACAACAATAATAAGGGCAATAAAACAAATGATGAGACTCTGACAAGCAAACTAACTGAACAATGAAACAAACCAAGAAAGTATGAGGGAAAATTAAATTTGGGATTCACGCAGGTAGGCGGACATGTTACAAATGTTTACAAGTCTTTTTCTTGTTGTTTCAGACAAATCACGTGAAGATTCCTGCTTGCAAACGAAACGGTCAGCAGTCGTTTATGAATGGAAGTCAGGTAGTAATTACTGAATGCAAAATACGATCGTGCAATATGGTTGCGATGGCGCAGCGCGCGCTTTGGAATCCCACAACGTCAATGTGGCACGCTGAATGACGGCCAGGAGGTGCACCGTTTGTAAATTATTGCCCCCGCTGGAGCCGGCCACATCCAAATGCTGCAATTAGAGAACGCCACGGCCCTCGGATAATTGCGATTCTATTGTCATCCGAAAATGGTAAGAAATTCGATTAAAATTCGATCGGCGCGCGCGCGCGCCAATGCTACACTACTTTTGCGACATTGTACCACCTCGTATTTCAGGCCGCAGTAACGACATTCGTGGATGCGCAATTCGTGTGTCACGTTCCAAACGATGCAATGCAAACGAGCAAACTTTCTACGAGCTGAAGCAAACCAATCTCGTATTTTACGCGACTCCGACGTGAATTGTTTGCTGCTGGCGAGTTATATCGGCGATGCTCTTAGAAAGTGATTACAACTTCGGTACCTCCTGGTGAGTTATTTTCTTACACACATTTCTCCTGCGCGAAAAACCGTCATCATCGACGCATTTCCATGCACGGCATTATTTGAATATGATGATGACAAGTAGCACTTATTGTTTGCATTTTACGCATGGAAGTGTCGGGCGATTCATTCATGCACCATCATTTGGATGCGTTGATGAGTTGTCCCTTCGGAGCGGGCAATTCAATCAATGCATCTAATTCGACGTGACGCTTTCTTATGTTGCAGGCGTTTTTAATAGGCTCGGGCGCGCTGAGTTTCGAAACGAATTTGATGATAGGCATCTGCACGATGGCGATGCCGATGTCGATGTGGCTTGCGCGATGCGATGGTTCTTGGTACACGGGTGCAAGCGTTCACGAAGAAGCTGGTGCTGCATGCGCGCGTGTGTGAGCCGCACGCGGCCTGCTCCTGCTTTATTTATGTCGATCATCGCGACCGCAATAGAGAAGACATCGGGATTATCGCATCTCTCGCAGGTAATACGTTACCGAGTTAATTTGACGCTTGACTGGAATCGGGCTGTTGTTTTATTTTTTAATAGCCCCCCGATATGAGCGTTTTCTTTCTGCCAAAGCATGATGTGGCGTCTGCTACGACGGTCGCCGCCGCTTTTTTCTCTCACTTCGATTATTGTCGATGCTCTGGATTACTGTAAAAGATCAATTAAAACCAGTTCGGATCTTGGTCGCATGATCTTCCGTAGCATGGCGATTTAATCGAAATCAGAAGTATTCTATCGCTTTACAAAACAATAACATAACAATCAATGTTTGAAAGTCAAACCGAGTGCTTATCAATATTTTTGTGCATACTTCGCCTCAATTTGAATATCGCTATTATGTACTTTTAATATATGTTGGTGTCGTTGCAGATGAGGAATTGGATTCAGAACCTGGTGGAATCGAATTGGAACAAAGTGAGAACATGGGTAAAGCAGCGACGGGGCATGTACGAAAACGAAGGAGGCGCAGGGAGGCTTCTGAAAGTTTACGTTCGACCTGCACACTGCTCGCTTCGACAAACGGGGCTTCAGTGCTTCGACTAGGAAGCATAATATGTTATAGCATCCGGCGGGAGGCACGTAGAAAGGTAGTTAGCATGCTGGTCGGGAACGGTACGCCATCGGCCTGCGGAATACGGTGCCTACGTTTGGCGCATGCTAACACGGATTCCTCGGCCGGCTACGAGCGTCGCGGTTCGCATGCAGGCAAACGCAGAGCCACGAAAGGAATCGTGGAGTTCGCCACGCAGCCAGCATGATGTTGGCCTCCTCCGATTTTGGCGCTGCACAAACAGTGACCCGAGCGTGGAGGGCATATGTGCAACCGCAATTGCAAGGGGGCTAACCAATAGCTGGTGCACCACAACACAATGCAGCACACACGTTGGATTTGATATAGATGAAGTACCCGATCATGATGATCAGCATTGCTACGTGCGAGTCTACGTCGATGACAGTCCATATGCTTGGGATAACCTTCGGAAAACATGCTCCCAAAAGGTAAGTCCAGAAAAAATATATTTTTTAATATTGATTTACAACTTAGAGAAAATGTAGTTATGCTGGGAATTTAGCTGGTAATTTGGTGGTTAGTACACATACAAGATTTAACTCCGCTATACCCGTCCCAAGCCGGGGGCCTTATAATGCAAATGATAAGGAAGGAGGAGGGTTCGAGGAGTAACATCTCGTTAAAAAACCAGGGTTCAACTGGCTCCGGTTGATAGCATCCTGTAAGGGCTCCTGGTCCAGGGTTACAGGATTTTCACCACCATCATCTGTAATCAAACAGGCAATGTAAGTAGTGAGTAATGTTTTCACATACTGCATAACTAAGAATGTTGCTTCTTTCATATTAAGGTAATAATGCACTGCCGGAAGCTGCATATTGGGATATTCATTTTTACTCAACAGACGGCTGCTTTTCTAACAATTAATGTAAGTCATAAATGTTTGTTGGTATTTTCTTGATCTTTAATGTAATGTGATTATGTAGGTGAGGCAGCTAAGATGATTGCTCATCAACTCCAAGAAAACCATATTCTCCAGGATCATACAACACCAATCCAGACGGTTCCCGTGGCACGGCGTTGCTGCCATCATCTTTTCATGCAAATCACAAGGTATGTACATGCATTGTGACAATACTAATGGAATTTGTTATTAATTTGTACAATTATTTTCAGAATCTTGCCAATAGTGATATTTGCTTCTTGTGGTACAGGTTTGAGACTAGTTGTTTCAAAAGCAATGGCATCAACGGAGACAACTGCTTTGAAAATCTTGTCATTTACTTTTACTTCTTCTCTCTTTTCTTCTTCCACTTCGTAATTTTAAATTTTCTTTCACTATTGACTGCTAGGTCAATCAAATGCTTTTGCTTTTCTTATTGTGTAACATATGGAAAAACAAGACTCATATCTTCTGCTTGTTTCAGATGCCATTATGGACGGTTTCGCGATCGTTTCGAAAATCGGCCGCGAATTGCTTGATGATTTTCGACCGGGATAAGTCATCATTAACCCTTTTGCTTTACCTGGAGAGGTAGCGCAATACTCGACGAGTTCGTGGACGCGTTGGCATCTTCAATGCTTGCACATGAGTAGAGTCATCTCAGTCGTTCCTGTTGGCGAATCAATGGGACTGAGAGTCGGGAACGCGTGCGTGTTTTGCTCGCGAATAAAAACCCGGATAGCTATTAAATTTCATAAGAGGATAGTGCGTTTATATCCCTTATACTTGCAGATAGGGCAGTCCGCAATCCGAACAAGTAGAATCCCCGAAAGTATAAGTAATCATTGTCGTTAACAAACAATTCGTGTGCGGGCGCGATAATTTGCATTTATGACAAGAATTCCAATAATAAAATTCGTTTTCCGTTATAATCGCGATGGATAAAATCATCCAGAGGGTTCCAACATGAGGGCTCATCGTTGGACATGACTGTGGGAGCATCGCGTCATCGTTCTCAGTTGACGACGCCCGTCTTCCCGTTTTCTGAGAGCCGGATATCAAGGCCAGTTGTATTTTCGTTAGCTTTGCCTCTTCAAAACTCCATTCGCAGTAGAGCCGCGTTTATATATTTTGTTATTATTTCGGCCGGTATGGCCCACCCTAATATTTGTAGTATATCATAACAATTAGTTCTATTTTTAGAATTAACTTATTTGTGGGAATTTATGGCTGCTACGGTCCATCGTAACTTTGCTGTCAACGATTTCGTTCTTTGCATCCTACCAGTAATTGCTCTACTGCGAACAACATTACTTGCTAGTTCGCTTTGCATGTTTTTTACGCTTTATCTTGTTTAGGTTTTCACCTGTAATGTTTGGGGAGTTGGGAGGGTGCTAGAATGTCGTGCACACAAACTGTTTGTGACAATGTATGTTAAATCTTAGGAGGTGTGCGAAAGTGCGTTTACCTCGGAGCCGGTCACAGGTATTTCATACTTTTGGGTTGGGATGCATATTTTCAGGGAAAACCGTTTGCCATTGCGCTCACAATTCGCAAATCGCCATCGCGTACGCGTATGATATTAGATATCGCGTGTGGTATAAAATCGGAAGTGCGATTTGCAATTAGATGGAATTGTTTAGGCATGGAAAAGTGCAAATCGGGCACTACGGTTATTTGTGAATTTGAAACTTTATTCTTTTTTCCATATTTTGTTTAATATCTTCGTAATGAAATAAGTCATTGTTATGGCTTAAGTTGTATCTTGTAGGCAATTTAATGCGCATTCTATTTCCGGTCAGACATTTCGAAATTTCCAACCGGAAATGTATTTTATTCGCGTTTAAATAAAAATTTTGCAACTTAGATAGTTTATTATTTTTGTTATATTATGTTTAATTGTGCTGCAACAAAGTGAGTTGTAATTAGGACTTAAACGATATCTTGTTAGCACATTAATGCGCTTTGTATTTCCGATCTGGTATTTCCAAATTTCCTGTTGGAAATGCTATTTTTTCGCGTTTAAACAATTTCGTATGTTATTTTTCTCATGTTTTCGTTGTTTTCTCGTGAACCCCTTGCGCGATCGGGACGGTTTATACGGCATCTTATAGGGCAATTAGTGCCCTCTAATATAGCTTCGAAACATTTCCGGTTTTCCGATCGGAAGTGCTATATTTTCGCGTTTGAAAAATGTCATGCGTTATTTTTTCCACGTTTTCGTTGTTTTCTCGTGAACCCTCCGCGCGATCGGGACGGTTTCTGCGGCATCTTATAGAGCAATTAGTGCCCTCTAAGAGAGCATCAAAACATTTCCGGTTTTTCGGCCGGAAGTGTTATTTTTTCGCGTTTGAAAGAATTACGCGTGTTATTTTTTCCATGTTTTCGTTGTTTTCTCGTGAACCCTCCGCGCGATTTGAACGGTTTATGCGGTATCTTATAGGGCAGTTAGTGCCCTTTAACATAGCATCGTAACATTTCCGGTTTTTCGACCGGCAGTGTAATTTTTTCGCGTTTGAAAAATGTCATGCGTTATTTTTTTCCACGTTTTCGTTGTTTTCTCGGGAACCGCTTGCGCGATCGGGATGGTTTATGCGGCCTCTTATAGGGCAATTAGTGCCGTTTAAGATAGCATCGAAACATTTCCGGTTTTACGACCGGAAGTGTTATTTTTTCGCGTTTGAAAAATGTCATGCGTTATTTTTTCCACGTTTTCGTTGTTTTCTCTTGAACCCCCCGCACGATCGGGTTGGTTTATGCGGCATCTTATAGGGCAGTTAGTGCTCTTTAAGATAGCATCGAAACATTTCCGGTTTTCAAACCGGAAGTGTTATTTTTTCGCGTTTTAAAAATGTCATGCGTTATTTTTTCCACGTTTTCGTTGTCTTCTCGTGAACCCTCCACGCGATCGGGTTGGTTTATGCGGCATCTTATAGGGCAGTTAGTGCCCTTTAAGATAGCATCGAAACATTTCCGGTTTTCAAACCGGAAGTGTTATTTTTTCGCGTTTTAAAAATGTCATGCGTTATTTTTTCCACGTTTTCGTTGTCTTCTCGTGAACCCTCCA
>JARJDZ010006108.1:0-14102 GCA_030264555.1 Aleochara sp. GC000083
TTACTGTCAACGATGCTTTCCCGTTTGCAAAGGCTGAAATAATAGTAATAATCCCAAAGTAGCTAAACTGGAAGTTTTACAGCGTTCACCTAGTTCGTTAATGCAGTCAATATGCCTTTTCTCGAGCCTTTTAAACCCGTGTTAATTAACCATTGCTTTTTATTGGAGTTTATATCGAAAATGATGATTATTATTCGCGTTAAAGGAGTCATTTCCGCAAGGGTTAATAAAAATTAATTAACGCNTAATCCCAAAGTAGCTAAACTGGAAGTTTTACAGCGTTCACCTAGTTCGTTAATGCAGTCAATATGCCTTCCTCCAGCCTTTTAAACCCGTGTTAATTAACCATTGCTTTTTATTGGAGCTTATATCGAAAATGATGATTATTATTCGCGTTAAAGGAGTCATTTCCGCAAGGGTTAATAACCATTAATTAACGCATAATTGCCATACGACATAGGTTTAATACTTGATTAATTCACACTGAAATTTCAAATGAATTACTTCAATTTTGATTTTTTATTTAAATTACATCGATGTAGTAATTTTATGGTCATTATCACTGCAAAAGTTTTCTTGAACTTTTCTTAGACATTTCAAACTTTGTAATTAACTGAATTGAAATTGTATTTGCAGCTTGATTTAACTTGTTTATAAACATCATTTAACACGTCTTGAAAAACATTCCCAAAGTCCGATCTTAAGTTTTCACGTTTACAAACGAGAATTGTAAAAGTTTTAGCGTCCATGTAGACAAGAGGCAAACATCATTCTTTGGAATTTTTATAATGCATTCAACGGGTTATGAAATTCAACATAAAACATCATGAATAAGTTTCCAATATGCGTTCTATGCAGCTCTATGATGAACTGAATGGAAGATATTCAAAATAAACTTCAGCAATCAATTGACATCATAAAACTGGTATAAATCTCAAGAAAATACTAAAAGTTGAAGTACTCCTTGACAGGTATCGATTCCTTGCATATAATCGTATCATTATTTCTTGTCGGATAATAAATGCTATTTCTGTTTGCGCATAAAAAAGACGGTGGAAAATACACATTTGTCTTGAAAACAAAACCATGTGTTTGGTTTTCTGGATGCCTTTTATATATCGTTCGTCGCATCGAGGAACGGTACGAACGCTTGCACTTAATTTTGTTTATTTAATAGCGTATTTTAAGTATTCAACAGGAAGAACGCAACCTTTCCCGCGTGCGCGCTCTCTTAGTACCGAAGGTAAATTTACATTCCACCCGCCGAAGACATTTCCACATTTATTTCTTTGATGCATCTATTTTTTACGCACTCAACATTTCCAACCATTCCCTCCTTGCTTTAAAGCACTCCTTTTTCGCCTCCTTTTCCGTCCACACTACCAACAGCTTGTTAATTACCACGCTGCACGTACGTTTCGAATAGCTCAATTAACGTAAATTTATACCGCGATCTCAGTGAGCAAACGACCGATACACTTCAGAGCTCGGGAATTAATTGCTCAATTGGCGAAACGTTTCCCCTAGAATGACCTCTGTCCTCCGCGTTCATTTTTACTTGGTGTCCACTCGACGCTCGGTAATTGCGTAAACGTTTATGTTTATTCGATGGCGATCAAATAGCACCATTCTCATTATTGCCAATGTTTTGCAGCGAATAGCCCCGAGCCACGCAAGTGTCCCTACATGGGCAAATTCAACGTGAACAACATAGTGCGCAACGAGCGTCCCCAACGGTCGCTGAAGAACACGCACAAACGCACCTTCTACTATCAGGACGATCCTGGCAAAGATGAGGAGGACGAAGAGGCACAGCTGCGGCATTTGGAGGAGATGCGATTAGGCGTATCTGCACGACGGATCAAGCGTGTGGAGAAGCGGGAGCAGTTCCAGGATGGCAGCGATTGTGATAATCCCAGTTTTTCGCATTTGATCATCGGCTGCAATTCGGCGGATGCGCTCGAATTTCGCACCGACTGCATTTCGCCCGATTATATATCAAGTAAGTGCGCGCTCCTCGAATGCAGATGAAGATGTTACGGGGGGTCGCTGTGCACACCCATAAGTTTTAATTAATATTTGTTTGCCGAATGGCTGGAAACTGTTTAATAATTACTTGCTTGCGCTTTCTGCTAATAGCGTATTCGTGTCACGGCCGCTGGGAGGAAAACGGCACAAGTTATCTAATAACGACGCCGCTAAGTCGCTCCTCGCATGGCGCACGTACTTACTGTTTCATTTACAAGGAGGCTGGGCACGATGTCATCATGTTCTCCACGTCGAACGACAATTGCGATCGGCGGGTGCGCCCTGGTATCACTGGCGAGCTGGTTTTTAATGTTTCCACGATAGGTAAGCCATATCGACTCAGCAACTCAATGAAACATTCATGAAAGCTGTAATTAAATTAACGTTGTTTTAGGTAAATGCCTGGAAGCTATCTCACATAGCAATATTTCGACTATGTGCAGCTCGTTGCTGCTCGCTTCAATGCTGACAACGTTAGCAATCAGCCGGATACTCCGATTCAATCAAAGATGATCATCAGACGACTAGTGTGTAACTTTGTACTTTGCAAATATGTAATTATTCGGGCTGGTCGAGGGTGAAGAGAGACGCAAAGAAAGCATTAACAAATTGGAAACGAAGCAATCAGGTTGTACTTGTTATTATTGACTTTGAGAACTAATTACTTACGTGATTTAAGAACAAAGAACATATATACGCAGTGATTGATTAGTTGGATATATTAAGGTATTTTATCATTATACGTATTTTATTACACAAATAATAATAAGCAGAGCTAGTGTATATACCAGAAATCTCTACTTGACTTGCAAGAAGAAATTGCCCAAAATGGTTGTGTAAGATCTCGAAATTTCGCGCCCCCATTATATCTCAACTCATTGAATCAGAACTCTGTGATTATGACCATTGATAATCTTAATTACTTATCGTACTTAACGAGAAAACATTCAACTAGCCGATTGACTAATACAATGGATTATTCATAGATTCAGTCAGTGCATGACACGTTGTTACCGGTAATTTGAGCAAATAATTAGCAGTTAATAATTAATCTAATGTTAATCCGGTTTATCGACAGTTCAATTCGATTCAGCATATTTGCATTCCACATTACAAATCCCTTTAATCGAATTCACAAGTTGCAATAAGTAATTTATGAGTAGATCACATTTGAATATTTGAACACAGATTATTTGTAATCTAGCATAAATGAGTTGTTATCTTCAACGGATTATAGTCGTCAAAATGGAAACATCGTAGTATAAACAATTAGCGAAAACGATGATTAGAGTAGCAAAATTATTCGTAAGAGGACACTTAAGATGTATGGGTTATGCAACATATCAGTAATGGGCAATAATTAGAAGTTTTGCTGTTTCATTAAGGAACGCAGAAAACGCGAGACGACTATAATCTTCACTCAGTTTGGTACTACACTTGGATGGAAATGTTTAAGTAGGCGAAGAAGAGTAGTATGCAAGATCAATACGTTTCAGTTGATGCGCATTATTGAAGAGATGTTCAAGAATACAAATTGAAATTAACAAATAGCTCAAACTGTGATTATACCTAAACTGATGAAACCGCTATGAATACTTGCATTCATTTCAACGTTTTGCGTTCGGTCTACGCAGATATTACAATTAAGTATGAGACGTTAGGAATATGAAATAATAACAAAGAAACCTGAGAGATGTAGAAACAACCACGTAGACGAACTCATAGGAAGTTAATTAGTGTAGTCGGTGAGAGTTCGGATGAATTATTTTCAAATCAGAGGACGTACGTACATATGGAATGAATGTTTGCAAATGAAAATGAGATGTGAACATAAAGGAAAAAGTTACAAACGCTGGTGATATTTAATTATTAATAAATAGTAAACCAAAGCAATACAATTTTCAAACGTAACACTAAATGAATGAACATAACGCAACTTAAATATACTTCATTAATAAACTAAACCTATAGCCATGATTAGATTGCATCTTTTCATTTACAGTACTAGCGTTTGTTGTTTTACAACAATTACAATCAAGTTTCAACCTAACAGTGACACTAACAAGTCTTATATAAATGAAGCATAAAAATATCGTAAGCAATAAACAGATATAAAATGTATTAAAGTAATATTTATGTATAGCAATTAAGGATTTTTGTAAAGATAAAACTTTAATAACATAAGCAACAATATTGAGAGTATATTGGCAAATTATAACAGAAACGATTTGATATGAATCTGATTGATTATTATCTTTGGAATAAGGCTATGAAGAGTTGTGTAAAGATATAAATATTACTATGATTAGGTATAAATTTAGTAGACATTACAATGTGTCACTTTGTAGATGAGAAAAATTAATTAATAATATCATTACGGCATAAACATTTAGAATTTAAGTTGTATCAGACATTACAAAGGAGCATAGACGAACAACTAATGATGATTCTGGGGAAAAAGAATTGTTGTCACTTGTAAATAAGTAAAATGATTGGATTATTTGTCTTCCCCTTTGAATTTCATTGAAACATGATACTCTAACAGACATTGGAAGAAAGATTTGTTGCCAATCTTCAAGTAATTTGTTGTTATTGGATTTTGTTAAAATTTTGTTAATTGTTTTCTATTTGGATTGAATAGTTAGAAATCAGGAGAAATGGTACAAATGATGAATGAAATTGATGATGGGGATTGGCAATAGTGTTTCTTCATTAAACGAACATTAAACTGAAATATTAAACAGAAACAAGTAAAGGATGCGAATTGCAATCATGTCATTGTAAATTCTGTAATTTAAGTCATAATAATCTTAAGCAGATGAAAGCAACTTAATCATAAATAAGAACACACGTATAAAATAACCAGTACCACAATTGAATACATAAAGAAATTGCAAGGTGGTTCGTTTGTCGATGAAATAATATCTAGCAATTAACAATAACATTAGATTGCAAACAAAAACGCGAAAAATTTTAACTATTTCCATCAAAAAGGAAAAAAATGGTTGTGACCATATTTGGTTAGTTTTAAACTTGTATTTACTTGTTATTATTCATTTTACATTCGAATGTTTCAAATGAAATCATCGTTTGAAACATATCTTTGAATAAAGCAGAGAAAGCAAAAATGTCTAAAAGCAATAATTTACAAACGTAGATTGTCAAAAGTCTGCACGCTCTTTGACTTTGCAGTTTTAAACGAGAAAGATGAAATATTATACCTAATCTTATAGACGTTTTAAAATATGATAATGAATAATGTACTCATACACATTAAGAAGTACATATTTAAAGCCACAAAGTAAATGGGGAGATTTATTGTGTATAAACAATTTAAAAAGGTATAGCTAGGGATACTTTAGTATCTATTATTATCATCATTGAGTATTGATTCATTGATTGATAATATGTGAATAGAATTACTTTTTAAATACACCTTACTTGTTCTTTTCAAATTGAATGAAACATAACAATCAATAGTAGACAAGAATTGACAAGAAAAAAAACCACTACATATAATAATTGCAACTAGTTCTTGCAATAATTGTAATTCTCAAGAAGTATAACTATATTGAAGACAAAACATCATTAGAAAACAAATGCGAACTGATGGCAAAACGTTGTCAGTACTTTTTAGGATAAAAATTACACTGAAGATACTATGATATGATAACATTTTTAGAATGAATGGAAGTTCGGTGCCTTGGACGTTTTGTTTATTAATATGTAATAAAATGAATTGAGGAAGATATGATAAATGACATACATTTTGGAAAAAGATGAAACGAGTAGATGATGGCGGAAGGCATTTATCTGATTCAAGATTATCAATGAAGGGGATTTGTAATTAATCCCAAGACAACCTAAGCTAAATTCAAAATTAAAGGAAACTAACATGAAAACACAAGAAACGTTGTAATATCTGTACATTTAAATGAAAGATAATAATAAACATCAACTTAATGATGTTTTTATTTCTGTTATTTAATTGCTACTTACAATTTAGTGTTAGTATTGTTTCATTCTTTAATTCTTCAGATTACATTTGTAGTTAAATTAATATGTGTTCTGTGGATAGTTTTATTCAACTTTGCAAACAAATTTGCTGTATGTGTTGCATACCCATGAGGAGCAAAAATTCTCCATTAGGTTAATAAAATTCGACATGTCATTTGGAGGCGAGAAATCATGTGGTTAACATGTGCAAGCAGCATTCAGCATCGTCTCGAGGATTGAAATATTTTGTGATTTAGTGATAACAACATTGAACAGGTAAGGTTCACTTGTCAGATTGCTTTACAACAATTAGATGCACTTAAAATATGATCTCATAGTAATTTCAATTTTTGCAAATAGGTCCAATTCGTGTGGTCTGTCCCAGTAACCTTGGATGTGGTTCTAGATTTATCTACAAGTGCAACAACAAACAGCTGATTTAAACCGGTAAGTTGCACATACTAATTGTTTCATAATATCAGTTGAAATGATTTACTCCTTGCCAAACATAACAAGGGCTTTATAATATGTCTGTAGTGCAATTGCTGAGTATCCAAAATCAAGCACTTGCAGTCATTCTAATGAGAATGACAATTAAATATTCAAATCGCACTGAATCGCTTGCTTTGCTATAACAATGGAAAGTTTTACAAAAAGTACAAAAGATGCCTTTCATTCGCTTTGTTTTTTTCCGATTTTAATATCTCAACAAGCTGACGTTTGCATCATAACCGTCAGCACTTGCTTGATTTTTTTGCACGTGAATAATTAACACTAGAAATTATAATTGCTCCATAAGAAAGCAGAGAGTAGCGATGAAAAACAAACGAGACGAGCATGAAAAGGCAAACACACGAATGCATTATTTTGCCAACAATGAATGGAATAATTAAAGATTGGAGAGAGTACTGAATGGAATTATGATTTGCACGTAGTGTACTGCTCATACATTGATCTATTATTTCTCTACTTCTTCAGAGCAGCCTGTAGCGAACGATGTGCGAATAATGAAGATAATTTATAGTCTGCAAACGCATTTCTCTAAACGGGAATATTCCACCACACGTACTATCAGTAATCTCATTAATAATTGCGTTGTGTGCATGTTACCAAGCGTTTATTGAACAATCGGGTTTTGTTCCCGAAGAAGTTTGATCAATAACGAACCAGCTGACGTTCTTGCGATGAATATTCTATGATCCAATTTAACTGTACTACAAGTTTAATGATAAAACATCTATCATTGTATGACAGTACACAAGATTATATTGAGTCTATTCTTAGTTATATGATTGGATTGAAATATATTTTGGTAGCCTACAAAATTAATGTGGATGAAGAGTAATCTATAGTAACCACTTGAAGAGATTTGAATGAATTGGCTTTTTGATTAAGACTAATATAATTTGACATTATTCTGTCAAATAATTTGGAAATGACAATATCATGAAATAGACCAATAATAATATTTTGATACATTGTATATTTTTATTTGAAAATATTTTAATCTGCTTTTAAAGGATTGAAGAGGGATTTATGTTTTTGGCACCATCAACGCTAATATTTTGATAATATGTGGAATTCGCCTGATTTTTATTTCATTTTAATATTTTGCATCTTCGTACTTTGCATAAACTTAACATTTTCTGAATTTTCTAAAGTAATAATTGGAGCTTAACATATTTTTATGAAAGTGTATAAATCGTGATAAAGAGCAATTTTGCGGTTTCATTTTTGTCGGCATGAAGCAATTACAGCGTGCTCTTTAATCTACATGGATTTGTCTTGTCACTTTCTTTTTTTATCCACAGTTATCAAATATTCTTTTTGCAATTTCGACCAGGATAAAAAAGTACTGCCCCAATTTTCGGGTACTTAACAAATATGCAGCTTGTTACGTTTCGCTGTTATTGAAATAGTTTGGCAATAGGTTCCAACTTACTAGTTCAATGATTAATAATCTATCAACTGCCAACTTTTGGCGATCACAGAAAGTACATGAAAACGCTTACGGCCGGACATATTTTCAAATATGAAATGAAAACTGTGCGCAAACAAAACTCGGGCACTTTTAGCACATCAAATGGTTTAAAACCAACCGCCAACAGGAAAGAAAAATATGAAATTGAGTGCACCGAAATTGAAAACCAACCAGCGCCGCAATTTTCGCACTTTCATACGTTTTTCGCATCGAGGTATTCTATTTTCGAACTGAAATTATTTTCGTTCACATATCATTGAACTTCCCGTTCAGTTTTAATTTCATTTTTTAAATATCTTGAATTAATTTCTAATCTCTTCATTATTAGTAGTTTCAACGTTTCATAAAAATGTTTAAGATTAATTGGCGTTTATTAGATTTTTGAGAAATTCGACCTGTTGGTTATAGTTCGATTGACCCAGAACGGTGAAACCTGAAAATTTCACTTCGCTGCCGCCGATTAAGAGTAGAACATGCGTCGAAAATGCCCAAAAGATGCTAATTAAACGAGAAATTTATTGGTTATCGTGATATTTTTGCCATGCAGTGCACGAGATCGTCGACGATTGAATGAGCGCCTCGAACCATTCGAACAAGCAATAAATAGCAACAAACGTGCCTATTAAAATGCAGACTTCTTCTATTGTCAGACCTGATTCTTCATCTTCACCATTACTATATTCAAATACTTCTCGTGTCGGTCGATTCATTCATATCACGTCTTTGATTCAACCGGTAACGATCGTTAAACTTGAACTTTGTTGTCAATTCGTGCCTTGTTTTTGCCAGTCGTGTACTGGATTTTCGTCATACTTTGTCTGATTTACACATGCAGTTTCCATACAGGTTTCATTGAACACACACTCGTTCTGGTTTAAATGCAATCTATCACGAATTGAATCCGTTTTTTAATCGGCAATGGCTGAAGATCGTAGAGCAATTGAATTGAAGATAATGTAAAGAGGACTCCTGGGAGGCAATACTTACCTACATACGTTTGTTTTAATCGCTATCTATGGCTGGATATCGGTCTGCTTTGTTAGTTGTGACCAAATAGGGAAATTCTCGGTCGTGACACTCGTTTCAAATAGATTGCACCATTTTATTTCCAGTAATAAATCACGTACAGGGTGTGAACGGTGATATGGAAAGGAAGATATCAAGAATGAGAATGAGAAAGCATTGGCCTTTGGTTATTTTTATAACAATTTATTGCCTTTGGAGTTTTCTATAACAAACAAGATGAGGAGTTTTCATTATTGGACATGTCAACTTGAGAGGTTTGATGCGAATTAAATATTTTACGAGATTACTTGGCACGAGAATTGATCAAGAAAAATGTTTAAAACGTTAGAGGCGTGATATCTGTTAAAAAATGAAAACAGGTGTGGTTCTAACATGGTAAAACAAAGAGCCGAGTTCAATGCTTTCAGTTAGTGATTGATACTATCAATAAAATCAAACTGTTAGATTAAAAATTCAATTGAATTCAACAATCGACATTTAATTCACTTGATAGAAACTTCAGAGAATTTCTTTCTACTCTTCAGTGTGTGTGGTCTTAGTTTCTTCTTCTATTTTTATAATTCTTGTTCAAATTACCAGAAGTGCAGTAATTTCAGCTTGCAATTAAATTCAATTTCATCCCAAGCACTAATTTAATCTTGCTCTTTAATGTCATTTGCAAGAACACATTTAATATGCGCCTATCAACAATAAATCATAGACATGAGCAACAAGATGAATTGCTACATGCAAGCAAAATTTAATTTCTCTTTGGCATTCCTTGTTGGATGGATTCAATCAAATTTTACTACTTAATTTCTAATCATACATCTTGTCATTTTATCTCATCGTATCTTGAAACCAAAGCATGTAAACTTCTTTGAGCCGTATTTATCATATGAGTTAATTTTGATTGATCATCTCTTCAGTTTGAAAAGCGTTTTGAAGAGTTACGATTTCCAATCTGATCGATATGTGATCATAAGCATGCGTTACAGATTAGAATGAATGAATCCATTAATAACTCGCACCGTTATGCGCGTATTGTGCGGCAGAGAGACGAATCGGCTGCCAAGAAAAAGTAAAATTTTGATACACAACATTCAGTCACGAAGAGGCATCATAGCTAAGTGCGGAGCGCAAAAAAAAGTTGGCGACTTGTGCCAAATTGGCAGCGATGGAAGCGGCAATTGCTGAGCAACTCATGCCGCCTCCGTTCCGTTTTGCAGTTCGGTCGTCAGCCGACACTTTGTCATTCGAATATGACGTCCGAGTGATGTTTATTTTAAAATTGAAATATCAAATGCTCCAAGCTTTATAAACAAATTGCCGGGCTAAGTATAACGCATCAAATCACGTGCAGCTCAAGTTGCAATATGGTCTCTTATGTATTAAGTTGCTTAATTGGGAAATTTCGATCCAGTAAGAAAATCTGAAGAAATATTCGATGAAGAATTTAAATGAGCGTTTTTAGGTTAAAAGTTCATATCGAAAGCTTCGAACAAGGCGATGACAAACGCATTAGATTCGTGTGTATCAGAAAACGCATTAATAGCTTTTAATGCCATTTAATTTATAATGCGTGTAAAGAGGTTTTACTCGGCCTAATCGTGCATTTGATGCGGAATGAAGACGGCGTTTCAGCCTCTGAACAAAAGTTGTTTATATGCTTGATGGTGCAATTCTTGCTGTTTTATGTATTTGTGTCCGGATTTTGTCGTGCTGTTTAATTGTACGCTTCGGGCATCACCATAAACATGCACATTTGAACTTGGGCGGGTTTTCATTTAACGTTAAGTATCGAGATAAAAATCTACACAATTCCAGCAAGAATTCAACTCCTCGTCGTCGAGATGAGAAATTCAATGAACTGCGACCGTCTTCAAATGCAATCTGCAGCTGATGGGAATTCTAATCGAAAGGAATCGATAGAATAATTGGTGAATTGAAGTTTGTCTCGTCTCTCTTTTGTGGAAATGTCTGTAGTGGAAGCAATGGTGAATGCAAATTAAAAAAGTCGATGCATGCTTGTGACGTGCCTGAATACTGGGATGGAATAGGAGATAGCGAAATGTATTCGTAGAGGAATAAAGGATTTGCACGTGAAGGCAAATAGTAAGAAATATGCGCTGAGAATTTGAATGCGAAATATCTTAATAGCCAACGCAATTGAGCGTATGTGCGCGAATATTATACGGATAATAAAATCCAAGAGAAATGGATAAAAGTCTCGTGTCTTTGACCTATGGCTCACAGAATCGTACAACGTACGCTGAATGTAATTTGCAATTGAAGAAATTTTATTCGGATGAAAATGCTGTTTTATTCAGCACTGAGTTTTCTTCGACGGTTCGTTTGCAATTTTCATTTTATGGCAAATGCTTTCCTGGAGATTAAATTGGAACAAAAACACTTGCAATGTCAGTAAAGAAAAATCGAAGTCATTTTTTCGTTGTCGATTTAAATTTCGTTTTTAAACATTGACTCCTGATGAGAATATTAAAGACATTTCTAATTAATAATTAACACTGCAAATATTCTCTGCAATTATTCCATTGTTACTTTATTTAAATGAAATTTCATTTTTGCAATCTGTAGATAATCTAGTTCACACAATCACTTTTATCTTATTGTTAGTACGGTAACTTCCATCTCAGATTTCAATCATATTTGAATTTTCTTTGGAATGCGTTACCTTCAATTTATTTGTTTTCTGTTTGGAAGCTGCAGAAATGAACATTTTGCATTTTCCATTCCTTGTTTGTGTTCTAATCTTATACGTGTATTTATTTAACGCTGCTCTGATAAAATTGTTATTTTGCGCTGTGCATCCGCAATGATTTGAAATGGCATAGAAATTAAAAACGCATTAGATGCGTGAACTAACTGTACGCGCGCTCATTGTGCTCGGGATTTGTAATAAAAACTAACGTTGTCTGTAGAAGATTCTATGTTATAGTCGGCAATATACGATAATATTAGTGTACATATAGATATAGATGCTGCACTTCTGCGCTACGCTACTGACCTAGACTTTGGTGTTGTAAAAAACTATCGTTGTTTGCTCCTGGCAGCGAATTTATAATAGGAAGCTTAAAAAAAGCAATCTCAAGTGGTAAATGCTTGAGTGTCCTCAGTGCTTACTAGATAAAAACAAACTGTTTGCACACTCATTTCTAGAAAAAATAAGAGTACATTTTTGAAATTTCTCCAAGGAGCAATGAACGTTTTAAGATGGGTCTTACTGGACTGAATTTTGTTATAAATTTCGAATAATTTTCCTGACACTCAAAGTAGGAAACAATGAATTTGAAATGCAGTTTAACAGAATTGTATCAAACGAATAATTTCCATACAACTGTCATGCTTTCATTTCTGATTTACATTGCATGGATTTATCTGGCAATATCACCGTTAATGTGGTCACGACACGAAATGATTTGAGCATTGAAATGCTAAATGCATTTGCAGTTTGCTACCGAATCAGTTGCTGGAAACTAATGACAATGAAAGCAAACAAAATAGTAGCTACGAACCAAAAGTTCTACCAGCTTCAAACAATGTGTATACGGTTTGGTATAAAAGCCATGGAAGATTAACTTATTTATCAACAATTCATATGCCAGAGCAACATTTGATTGCATTTTTTGCTGCAGTTGCATGAGGACATAATGATCCTCATATATTTGTGCACATTTCTATCACATCCGCCGCATGCAATAATGCGTTTAAAAAATGAGATCAAACACACGCACTAAACGAATGTGCAATTTTCTAAACAAATGACGTTTTGATCACTATGCTTGCTATCTCGCCTTCTTTATTATGATTGTCATTTATCAGAGCGCATAAAGGAGGTTGCCAAACAAAAATTTACTTATCTGAATGAGTCGCGACGATGCATCAACAAATATGGAATCATTGTGTAAATGTGGGAGCCCTATATCATGTCTTTTGTTCTAGAATTATCAGGGCAAAAACATTTTTTATCCTTATAAAAAATAGCATCTTTCAATTTATTTTTGGTAATTTTCAAATTATGTCATATGCATTTGTTGTGGTTAAAGATACTGCACCTTATTTTAAAAGATAAAGCAATAGTAAATTAGATAAATTAGCTGCGTTGTGTTGACTATTTTGAACTGGGAGTTTCGACACTCAAAAACACATAGGTGTGAGTTGTGAAATGGTTGAGTTTGACCAGAAATAAAACATAAATCGGTCCAAGCAAGTGTAAGACTTATTCCGTACAAATGTCTGCATAATGCTTTTCAAGTGAGTTTAATTTTATCGCTGGCTGGGATATAAATAACCGTAAGATTTTAATGTCTTTTAATACATTGCTGTATTATACGCCCGTGTTGCTAAATATACAATTACTATGACCCGCCCCGGCTTCGCATGGGTGCAATACTAATGCTAAATGTGCTACAGAGTAATTAATACAGTCGTTTAAAAGCTATACGCATTAAATTATCGAAAATAAGCAAAAATTTAGCACTTTTAGGGACCCATTTTTCAAGTTCGGATTTTTCCGAGTCCCGCAGAGACTCGGGACCATGACCTATGTTATTTTTTCGTCAAAATACCACAAATGCCCTTTGAATCATCCAAATCGGTCTATTAGTTTCAGAGATATGAAAATTTTTGAAAACACCAGTGATTTTAAGGGTTTCATATCGGTTTTTTCGCTACAAACTTTTTTTTCAATTTTTTCCTTCGAACGCAATTTCTGCTGTCCCCATTGCCAAAAGGGCTTGAACCCATAGATTTTTAGAAAGTACTCATCAAGATCTACAATTTGGTTCTAACTTTATTTTATTTATTGCAATCGTTTAAAAATTATACGTAGTTAAAGGAGCAAAAAAAAGTGAAAATTTTGCATTTCAAGGATCCCGTTTTTCAAGTTCGAATATTTACGAGTCCCGCAGAGATTTGGAACCATGACTAATGTGATTTTTTCGCCAAAATACAATAAATGCCCTTTGAATCATCCAAATCGGTCCATTAGTTTCGGAGATATGAAAATTTTTGAAAACTCGAGTGATTTTAAGAATTTCATATCGGTTTTTTCGCTACAAACTTTTTTTTC
>JARJDZ010006112.1:0-72386 GCA_030264555.1 Aleochara sp. GC000083
TTTAACATACTTTGATTGTTTAGTTTAAAGGGCTCAGTCCTCAGAATTCATTGATGACTATTATTCTAATCCAAGTCCTAAATATATAAAGGTGAACCCAATTCTGTTATCCGACTTGCAGAACAGGTACACAATAACACGAATAAGTCGTTATACACGTGTTTAATGTTTCTAGTCGGTTTTCGTTGCGATTCTTCAACCCGTCGGATTCATTCGCGGAGCAGCAGCAACAGCACGACCGCACGCGTCAACTGCGCGATCATTACTGAAGCGAGACAAAGCTACTTAAGTCATACGTACTTGAGTAGCACGCGCGAGTCACATGCGGGCGTAAACGGATGTCCGAAACGATGCGCACGTGAAAACCGATGTCTGAAACAAGCAAGAGATTTTAGTCAATAAAATAAATCCAATTATAAAAGGAATTGGCTAAATATTCAAAGCAAAGTCAATATGGATGTATTTGCTTTTAAGAGATTTAGCCTCAAACCTGCACTACATGAAAATTGGATTAAATCAATTAGAATGAATTGATAATATATCATACATACCACGTGATTTACATGTAGCAATGTTTGTAGACACCTGAGATCCTTGATTCCATCATGGACTAGATGTTGGATGACTGCAATGACAGTAGTTATAGCTATCGCCTTCATATATTCCTTCACCTCTGGTTATCACCACTGGGCATATTAAAATATCTATCAATAGAAAAGCATTATTAGACACAACTTCAAATATATGCCTATCATATCTTACCAAAAAGTGCCAACTACTCAATTGTAGAATCATATGTATAACTGTGCTTGCTTCAGATCCTCCAGCTTGCAGCAACAATACAAACAATGCTCACCAATTCTAAAATCAGAACAAAACAGTATTTGAGGGCTTTGATGATTGATACTATACCTTGAGAAAGAGTTGAACCCATTTAATAATAGTATCCAAACAGTTTATGGTACTACAAATTATCCGATTTGTGTAAACATCCACACAGCACATGGACAATGCGAGATGTCTTTTTCACACATTCCAAATAAATCATTTCCACAACTCTATTGGATACTGCTGCAGGAAACACAGGATCTGGTGGTGATTTCTTCTTATTGCTTCCAATTGCTTCAACTTGCATGTAAGATTACTGCACAAGAAAGTGCTGAAACAGATACAATGAGACATTAGTGCACAGTCCACGGAAATTGTTTCTGCATTACCTTAAGAAACTGCTGTGGAAGATCACACTATTATATTATGATGTATTCAATTCGTTCATCCACTAAATATCACTAATCACTGAATCTTATCACCAGCACAAGCTCTCACAAATTTCACTCTGGAGTCATCATGGCGGACGCCCGCAATGCGTGTTGCCTACAGTAGAAATTTCTCCCACCACGTTACATGAATATTGCTAATAGCTAATTGCTTACCATTAATTAATAACATATTGAAGCACATGAAGTTTTCTTGATGAACAATGAAATATAAGTTGAACAAACTCAACTGCAAAATCAATTATACACAGTTAGTAATTTTTGGGCTAACTAAATTATAGCTAATATAAAATTAAATGATTAACAATACAAAATTATACAAAATTATGCAATTCTTGTTAGAAAATTACCGGCTATAATATTGCTGTGCCATTTTATTATGTTGCATATTATCTGATATTATCGAATCCATTCACATCAACATCTTTTTTCCGTCTTGCAAGCATCATAATTATGTTTTATATATTCTCTTAAGTCTTCGATTATACAGTAATTTATTATCTATCTCGATTGAGATGCACCTGTACAGTGTTGGTTTGGATGTACGCAGCCGTGATGTTGCCGAAAATATGTACAAAGGTCGATTTGAATGTAATCTAACGTCGAAAATATAACTTCTCACGCGTGGGAATTGAGTGAACAATGTTACGATTTGTCAGGGAGTTGCAAGGAGGATGCACACCAATGAAGAACGAGTAGAACAATAAAAAAAATGAACGTACATACATGGTGTTCGATTATTCAATGTCCATGTTGATCGTTATCGAATGCATCATCGATCGAAGAATGCAGCGACCTAAATTTAGATTCACGTCAGTCGGTTATCAATCCGGCTGGTTCGGCTTTAACGGAATGCGCATCTTTGGTGTGAACTTGTTGTTCCGACAAGGAACCAGCCGTTGTACATATAAATGATGAGCAACATTTGTTTGTCAATTCAACGCTTAGCAAAACGATTCAAACGTAAACGTATGCGATACATATCTGTCTCATGGGAAAATAGCTCTAAGAATAAATATTATAACGAATCAATACTTACAATTATCACTTATATCAAATTTGATTACCCAGCCAAACATTCGGCTAATAGAAACAATTTCACATAACGCAAGTTTTTTTGTTACCCTTCAAGCGCTTCAATGCAATTCAATAATTTACGCACTAGAAATTCACCTGTAAAAATCGGTCACGTTTGCCAAAACGTTAACAAGTGATCATTTTACAAATCAAATTTGATTTCTATCATTTGCTAGAATATGCAGCTAGTAACATGAATATGGCTACGTCATTTTTTGGTTGGTTGCGTAAAATCTGCACAAAACTACTCAACAATCATACGAATTTCTGAAGCTATCATTGATTAATTGTAAGTTTAGTTTTTAGTAGTGTTTTTCATAGTTAGAGTTGCATTAGACATTTGTCATTTGTCATTTGCCATTTGACATTTGTCATTTGACATTTGTCATTAGTCATTTGTCACTTGTCATTGACATTTGACAAATTTATTTTGTTACGTGTAACGTTTAAGTGTGACTTTTAAATTTAGATTGAATTTAGATTTATGATTAGTACAGTAAGATCACAGGAATAGGGGCCATTTCTGTTTCAGATGGATTGCATCATGACGCATGATGCGATATGTTGGTTGCCTAACATTTGACTCGAATCCGCGTTTCTCGTTTCGGATTTTGGCACTAAACAAAGCCCTACTTATTGTTCTTGCCCAGATTTCAATGACGCATAAATAAATCTCTTAAAATTAACGAACAGTACATATGGCGCCCTCTCGAGAATACAAAACGAAACAATATCGAGTTTTGACAGCCGTCAAATTGGAATGCGCTGTCATTCGAGTTTTGACAGCCCTGTCAATTGGAATGCGGCGGATGCGCAATGAGTGATGTGGCGATGTCTCAGAAATTCTCGAGGACGAGCTCGTCGTCGAGGAGGTCGACGGTCCGCACGCGCACGCCGGCGGTGGTCACCTGTTCGACGCACTGCGGCTCCACGTCCGGCATGATGATGCACATGAAGGGTTTTCCGGTGTGCGCGTCCTTCGGGTAGATCGTCACCGGCGTGAACTTGGCGCGCCTGGCGGCGAAACTCGCAAGCTGCTCGTACACGTCCGGATAGTGCCGCTTGAGCGAGACGCCGCGCTGCAACAGGTGGCGCTGCGCGTTGCGGAAGCAGGCGGCGCGCGCCTCCTCGCCGGCGACGGGCGGCGACGTGAGGACGACCGCCTCCAGGTTCTCGACGTCGCGCTCGGGAACGTGCAGGTTGCGGCTGAGGCGAAGGCGGCCGCAGCGCGACACCAGCTGGCGCTCCCATTTGACGGCGCCGGCGGCGGGCGCCTCGGAGACGACGCACACGGAGACGTAGAGCACGAGCCGCCCGTCCGGGTTGTAGCTCTTGCACATGCGTACCAGCTCGGCGTACAGCTGCGGCCCCATCTCGGAGGGCAGCAGATCAGCCCAGCGCACGTAGTTCGGCGGCGGCTCGCCGCCAGCCAGCCCGTCGGCGAGGAAGCGCTCGGCGGCCTCCGGGCAGCCGAAGAACAGCTTGACCGCCCCTTGACCTTGCGACAGATAGCCGCGGCGGGCGATCACCGACAGCGTGTGCAGTGTTGCCGGTTGCTCCTTGGCGGCGGCGATCACCTGCCGGCAGAGGGAGCCGACGCGCGAGAAGAGGCATGTCTTCCGGTGCTTCTCCCAGTGCTCGCGCCGGCAGCCGCGGCTGCAGTACGTGTACGAGCAGTTGTGGCAGTTCTTGAAGTGCTGCGCGTCCGTGCTCTTCGGCGCCGCCGTCCGACCGCACCGGGAGTTGCGGCAGCGCAGCAATGGCGGCGCATGGACGCTGGCGCGGCGACTCTCCGACGTCGGCGGGCGGCTGCTCGACGCCGGCTCCGAGCCCTCACTGCGGCGACGGAACTGCTCCGAACCGCCCTGACGCCGCACCGGGCTGGTATTAGCTGACGCCGTCCCTAAAACATCGACATCATCATCAGCGAGTCCCCCACGTCAGCACAGCATATAAAATAATGCAAGCGTTACGGCTACTGCGCATGCGCACACAACTCTACTCGCAATCACAACTCTACATACAACGCAAAAACAATTGCAACTCATCTCAACCATCTCGACATCCATCAATGTCACGTCAATTTTTTTAACGTCAACGTCATTCATGTCATGAGATGCTTGATTGGTGATGGTGATTTGGTGGAAGCGTTTTTCTTTTTTTTGTTTTGTACAAAACTAGAGAGTTGCGCTGTTGCCAATGTTAGATGAAAGCATGACGCACTGCGTTCTGAGCGAAGGTGCGATTGGTTAGTTGGTAGAAATTTAGTATGCAGAATGATGGGGTTTGCTTACGAGAATTTCGCTTTTGATCGACGACCACACACGCGCGCACGCACAGAATCTCTCGTTTGGAACGCGCGCCCGCGTTCGGTCTGGTTTAGAGGAGAGGAGGCCTGAAAACGAAACTTACACATGTCTCCTACCTTGGAGACTGGGACTTGGGGCGCGCGTCGACGACGGCAGCCCGAGCAGCGAGTCGAGCACGTCCTCCAGCGTCGTCGACGACGGCGACGGCCGCCGGCTGCCCAGCGTGCTCAACGCGTTATTCGTCTCTAGAAAAACAAATCAATTAATGCCACGCCACCAGAGAACATTCTTCGACAGAGAATCAAGAAACATTTGAAGTTAGGTTTACATATCAACAAAAACAAACAAGCCACCAGATGGCGTGGATGTCGCACTGTGTGACATTTCTCTAGCGTACATCCATACCAAATGTTAATAAATTAGAAATTAAGATTATTAACTATGAAACAAGTCATAATGATGAGAATTACAATGTGCGAAGTTAGTATTGTTAACAAAGTCCAAGCTGATTTGTTAATTGTTGTTAGAATTAGCAACTAAACTAATGATACATTAGTTCCAAAATTGTTAGGCACAACCAACCATGCAGCAAGACGTACAAATCAACTTACCCATCAAAATGAGTGCATCTACAACGCAAATGAAATCATAATATGACAACGTAAAGAGGACGCTCACAGTACAATATGACGGCCGATAAAAAATAAAACAATTATTTATTCATAATCTGCTTGCATTTCGTCTCGCTAATCGATATCTAATTCGTTTAAATGGTACGTTTGCTTTGCGAATGATGATTGATCTCCAAATTGTAAGCATCATGCGAGTGAAATCATCAAATTTGGTCGTTATGTTATTCGTGTACTCAATCAGCATGGTTGTTGTTATGTTTCGATCATGTGTGTTTGTTGTTTTTGTTGATTGATAGACCGAACTTAAGATAAATAGAAAATCTATCACTACGCGATTTGATGTATACAAAAAAAAACGAATTTATACAAAATACGACGCTCTAGCCTAACTAAAACTGTATTACATAAATATTTGCTTAATGTGTCTGCAATCTGAGTATAAACTATCCTTAAATAACGGAGGGTTTTCCTTGTTTGTACATTATTACATTTGGTAATTGGAAAAACAACAAATTCAAATGAAGTCTATAGGCAACCAATCATACTCCAATCATAGTGTATGATACAAAATGAATATTTTCAGAAATGTGTTTTCGCAATAACTCATGCAACATGTACAAATACGGAGAACACTCCTCTTAAAATAAACGTCTAAATAAATAAATTCTTTGCACAAATAAAATATCAATGCTCTCTGTGATTACTATGTACAGAACGCAGATGGTAAAAATAAAACAAACGCCTTCATTCGCTGAATTTGACCGGCTCGTTATCAGAACCTGCATGGTTTACAACAAGTGCAAAATGTGCGGTGACACTCTACATCTTTGCCGGAAGTTTCTCAGAAAGTATGGAATTTAATTGATTAGAGATTGTAATTAAACTAGCAGCAAATAATTGTTATTTTTTATCCAATCATTTAACGTTATTTGTAATTTACTTTTAGTACTTTTTGTATTTCAAATGACAATTTCCGAATTAATCGGAATTAAATGTGATTTTCAATTTTGATTAAAATTCATTTGATAATTTTACAACTTCTTGATCCCATTTTTTCTTCATTTCTGATATAAAATCGATACTTTCTGAACGACGACTGGAAAAGGCATGGTAAAAAATGCGAAAACGCGGTCATTTCTGCTGCGCAAAAAAAAAGAGAGCTGCTGGTGATGCTGACCACACATGGCGTATAACATGTGCATGTATCGAATCTAATCTTAAAACGTATCTGCTATTAGCACCTGGAGTCAGTAATCTCGATGGGTCATTTGGTTTTTGTTGTTTGTTTGTTTGTGGGGCGCGATGCGCGTCGACGCGCGTGCAGCAGGCTACTGCACGTGCACGTACTCACCGTTATGCGCGTGGAGGTCGAGCCGCAGCGTCGTCGGAGGCACAGGCATCGCGGCGGCGGCGGCGGTGGGCGCCGTCGGCGTCGGGCTCTCCGTGAGCGTGACGGGCGTCTGCGGCGAGTCGAGCGGGCGCGTGCCGACGAAGGAGCTCTCCAGCCAGCAGAGTTTCTGGCTGCTGCCGCGCGGGCTCGCCGAACGCGAGCGCTGCGACGCCGTCTCCTGGCTGTCGTAGCTGTGCTCGCGGCCGCCGGTCGGCGCGGCGGCGGCGTCGGGCCGCAGCCCGCTGACGTAGTGCACGATCGCCGAGGTGACCTCCTTGATGGACGTCTGGATCTCGGGGCTCTCCTGCGGCGGCTGGTGTGGCGGCGGCGCCGCGCTCAGGATGCTGCTGGCGAGGCGTTCGGCGGGCGTGCGCGGGCGCGCCAGCCGCTCCTGCGACCGCCAGCCCAGGTAGGGCTGGCGGTAGTTGAAGCTGCTGCGCAGCGAGGACGGCGAGATGGAGCCGTTCGGCTGGCGCGCGTTGAACGAGCTGCGCGTGGACGCGCACGGCGACGACGCCGTCGAGTTTAGCTTCGAGGTGGACCAGCGCACGAACGGCTGGTGCGCGTGCAGCGTCGTCGGGCTGAGCAGGACCGGCGACTGGGTGGTGGAGCCGAGGCTGCTCAAGGAGGTCGTCTTCGAGCCGCCGGTGCCCTGCCAGCGCGACTCGCGCCCGCCGCCGATGATGCCGCTGCCTCCGCCAGGTGTCTTGCTGCGCAGCAGGAAGCCCTCGCGCGGGATCTGCGCCTGCTTGTACCAATCGGGCACGTTCAGCTTCTGCAGGGAGCGCTGCACGCGCAGCTCGTGCTCGGACATCACGCGTTCACCGCCTTTCTGGAGCTCGTTCTCCGGTGGCTGAAACAGCACACAAAATCCAATTAGAACGATTGCACAACTTCATTTCACGACATGAAACTAAACACTTGCCAACGACTTGAGGCTGTTACACCCACGCTACAAAATGGCAACTGTAATACCAACATATCACCAATATCCTATCACATTTGTTGTTAATCTTATCGCACTTTATCAGACTTCTGGGAATTTTAAATTCCTACGTGTGAATAATACGGAGGAAGTACTATTGATAGATAGCATTTTTTGATAACCTCAAAATATTTACTCTGACATTAGAAATCAAATTTTATGACGCATCTGCTGAAGCTTCACCTAACAACTCATAGAGGGCGCAAGCAGCATGTTTCACTGCAAGTTTGAATTCAATTCAAATATTTCATGAATAATTAAATTACAAAAAGCCTATTAACCGAACATTGCATAATTTATGAACAGTTTATAAACATTTTCGCCCCCTACTACGCCACCGCTCATTATCCTTGAAATGCAAAACAGCTTGTTTAGTCTAAACGAGCATTTAACATTTAACGAGTCCCGCGGAAAGCGCAACACGCACGCACAATATCCGCGAAAGAAATTATTTATAGATTTTCTCGTACTTCTTGTTAGTTACAAATATGAGCGCCGAATAGCATGCAACCAACCAAACATACAAACAAACAAACAAATGAACAAAGAAGCAGCGCGCGATTATAATGAAGCAACGCGACCAAACAAGAAAACGAGCGATTGGAAAACAGGAAAGTAAACGGAACGTTCGTTGCAAAGTTGAAAACAGAAACGTAGAAGATCTGCGCGCAACGATCGCGGGCGTGTTTCACATGCATCAGATACAGAAATCTTAGCGCAGCACACTTTTCTTTCGCGATTTGTGTGCTCGTTTGGTTCGGACGCGGCACAAACGATACAAAATCATGAAATACAATGCAATAGACGATTGAAAACGTGTGGCGATGCACAAAGAAGTCTGCGACCTTATTAGAGCTTTCATTTTTCACGATTTATAATTGGAAAGAGATAAAAACTAAATAACTTTGAAATGAATTTTGTTATTCGAGTAAACATTTGAAACTATTTTCTCTTCTTCGCTTTCAATTATATCAAAGAAAACATTTATTCTACAAGTACTTAAATTCTGATCTACTCGATTGACCACCTCATAATATTTTCTACTCTTCGCTTTCAACTACTGCATGGATAATTGAAAGCGAAGAGTAGAAAACTTCAATCAGCTACATTATTTGATCATTTTCCTTCAAAGTTGACTTTCCCTGTTCTAGTCTTACAATGTTTACATCATTACAAGACACTATCCAACTGTTTCCAGCGATAAAAATAAAACCGTGATCACTTGTCTCGATGTGGTGAATGTTAATTACAAGCATCAGCCGTGTGAGTCATTGAAACTCATTAATTAAGTGAAGCCAACTCGGGTTCGACTTGAGTGAGCATTTCAAATGCGATTAGCTCGTCCATCTCGACGAAGCAAATTGCCCCAATTGCTTTCAATTTACGATCAATTCGACAAAAACACGCAACTTGTGTAAACGCTTTTGTCGCACGGCTTTTACATTCATTCGTCAAATCTTCGGTGCTTCGCTGCGACCTTCGACAACAACCAGACAACAAAATCGATGATGTAAGAATGCAAAAACGTGAATCAAGCAACCGATGAGTTTTCTGAATACTAATGAGTAATGGATGGTTTTCATTGTCACCACGACATCAACAACAACTGCAAAATGAGAAGCCAAACTTTTAAAAGTTTTAAAAAATACAAAATCATTTCAGAAATCACTTCAGAAACACTCGAAAATTTCTTACCCCCTTAATGATCCATGACTTTCAGGCAAATAGTTAAATGAAGTACTGGATATGGCATAGAACAAAGAGAATAATTAGAATTTACAGAAAATATTTGTTTCGAAGCATTGCTTGATTGATTATCTGTGAGTATTTCATTCGCTTTCAGTAAAAGCAACAAAATTCATGAAAATTTCAAGTCAAAAATGATGAACAAGATGAACAAATGTCTCTCAGAACTATTTACTGAATGTTAGTCCATCTTGAACTCTCTCAATCTTGCTCAGTCCCTTTCAAACCAGACTGAATGTGAATGATCCTTGAAACGCGACTCGTTTGGTGTTTACTTCCTGCGTGCTTTCTTCTCGCACCGATGCAAGATGAATGATCTCGAAATGCGACCATTGAGAATTGTTAATAGAACGCGCGATAGGATGTTATCTAACGAGCCGGGCCAATATTTGAACAATGCGTGTCGTTGACACATCCAACGAATCAATGAATGAACTGCCGTATTTGTAGATCAGTAAACATTGTTACATCATCGGATTTTGTTGTTGTTTCGCTATCATTTCGAAACCAAAATTGTAATCTTTCGATCGGAGTTGAATGAATTGTTAGTTGGTATACCAGGCACTAGATGGCGCCACAAAACCGACTTGGGAAATGTTGAGGCCAACAATTTGTGCGCAATTGGTGCGTTCGCAACGCAAGATGAACTCAATGATAAGAAGAGCGTCTTCTTCTTCGGGTGTTTAATTGAACGCAGCACACGTTTCGTTTGCCAATGGATGCCCTCAGGTGCACACATAGATTCGAGACAACCGGAAACCTCGAGGCATGTTGAGCGATTGCAATCTCAAAGCAGAAAAGTTGGTAAAAAGTTGAAAAGTTACGAGCAGCGATACGTTACCGAAATCTGTCACATAGCGAACGATAGATGGATGAACTCACCTGCAACAAAAAGAAAAGCATTCAATTAGTGGCTGGGGCGACACATCAAAGCCGAATGGCTTATGGAGGATGGCAAACGAACAAAAACCGTTTGAAATATGGAGCGGAAGCTGCGAAACTATTATATAAGTGAGAGAGAGCTGTTGGTGGAATGAAGTCATTGACTTCATTCAGCGAAAAGGGGCCCCTTTTGGCATTCTGCGACATCGAGCAGATGATGCATTTGCATCCAGAACCGGATTTGCATCAATTACAATAATGAAATTTCAGCTATTTTGTTAAATTTTCTACTCTTCGCTTTCATTTCTTTCATTGACAATTTTGAAAGCGAAGAGTCAACACTACTGAAATAATATTTGTTTTCAAAGAAAATCATTTGTTCGACAACCTGAAAGTGAGAGTGAGATAATGAAAATGAGTTAAATTTTTATAATCTTGACTTCAAAAAGATTCTACTCTTCGAGAGTGGAAAACTTTGGATATGAGCAACAAAAAAGTAATAAATGCTTCCCTTGAAAATGGGAAAATATGACCATCATCAACAAGTGAAAAAGAGTGGGGGAAAGGGTTAAACTCACGTGTGGGGATGAATCACGCACACTTTTTGCATATTTCCAGGCAAAACAACAAAGGCGACAAAAATGCGAAGAGAAGTGCGAACGCAATGGGCGTTAATGTTGTCATCCGAGCAGAAAATCTTCGCTTGATGGCTCGGTGTGAATGACACGCGACAAGATGAAAGCTCTCTCATCCCCTCCCTTGCCCCCGTCCCCCCTTGCTTCGTTCCCTCGGGAGAAACTCGTTACGGTGTTGTTTGCGCGTTGTTAAATTACGTGGAAAATGAGTTTTCAACAGGCGAGATTCGTTTGAATGTGTGGATACAAAAAACTTTTGTGGTACCAAACAAAAAAAGAAAAACGACATTTATGAAAAAATGTCAAATTGAATTTGAAGTCACTTCGTAACCATAGCAACCGGTATTAAACAACATATTAAGGGGAGGTTTTTGTTTCAAATAACTTTACGAAGGTAAATTGAAAATTCTCTGGAATGAAATAAAACCAAGCAGTGATTTATCGCAAAACGCTAAAACTTATAAATAGATGCGTTTGTTTATGATGAGCACCGAGTAATTGACGTGCAACGTAAATCACAAAAGCATTCGGCAAATTCCGCCATTATTTTGGCGTAAATATTATTGTTGCCCGGTGCTAATTTCGTAAAAATTGCGAAAAATCATTCCAGAAGCTTCTAGAAATTTCCATCATTTACGCCAAACTTTCATCCCTATGCCGTGAAATGGTGGCGCCATCTACTTTCCAATCTCTAGTAAAGCTGTCATATAGCAAATTTGACAGCATCCCCTTGCAATCAATTTGCCAAGCCATACAAAAGATGTCGCCACAATGAGTGTAATTGATATCAACGAGAACTAATTCGTAAATAACTCGATGAATGTGATGCAGTCTGCAGACTGAATGCTGGCCATTGAAACTATCTCTTGTCCGTCATCCAGAATGGCGGCGTCTGCACGTTGAATTACGCTAATCGGCCGGATGTCCGATGCATTTAGCACTCGATTCTCATACTTATTCACTCACACGTAAGTGAACATTATAGTCGACAAGTGCAAACGTAACAGGATTCAATTGCTATCAATTATATGCGATTCATTCGTGGTTTAATTAAGTTATTAGATGAATCGATCATTGACAATCCAATTTTGAAATTTCAACAAGATGATTGAATTTTTGATTTTTTTTGTTTTCCGAAAAGTCAATGGTAATCGAATTGAAAACAATGTGCGCTTTGGGTACCAAGAAACTTCAACATTACATCAACAAAAACAAGAGCTGAAACAAGAACAACAACAACAACGAGAAGAAGAACAACAACAACGAGAAGAAGAACAACAACAACGAGAACAACAATCAAGCCAACGTTAGTTATTCGAATAAGCTTGAAGACTTAAAGCAAGAATAAATCCGACTTTGTAAACTTCTCCCAGAAAACTTTGACTTTTATGATCTCGAAGAAAAAAATAAAACAAATAAAATTCAAGTGTCAAAATATCCCAAAAAAATAATTACATCAATTACATTTAATTGAAGATTATTCGACAAGAAAATGACCCCTTAAGATTTTGGTACAAATATTTCAAAAAAAAAGAAGAAAGGATCATAAATTCATTTCGTACTGGGATGACTATACCAGCATAAATCCACCCACATAAAACGAATTGAATTGAATGCGCTCGTGACGTTCATGTTCTTCATGTTCGTGCTCATGTCGACCGGCCATTTCTGGCATCCATGCATCATCGTAAACAAACTGACCAAAATTGAAATAATTGATAGTAATTCCCCCCCTCCCCTCTTCTCCTATAATTTATCAACAACATGCACCAAACATCGGTGCGTATCGTGTTACATGGGAGTTAACGCTCAATTCGCTTCAGTTCATTTCATTTCTTCACTTGTTCATGTTCAATTCAACAAGATACAGTGTGGTCAACAAGTAAAGGATAATAATGGTTGCTATAGCGACATAAAAATGGTGGTTTAAACATGAATTAAGTGATTTTTTGACTAGATGAAAAATGTTGAGAATTAAGATGAGAGAAGAAACTAGGACGCCATCTAGTAATGAATGGCGAGATTATATGTCTTCTATATTTTGGAGATGAACACATTGTATAATTTTGATGGTTGGATTATTTATAAGGACTAAATCGTTTTATTATGAATGAGTGGCTCTCCTTGTTTTTGATCACTTCTTGAGAATCTTGGGAGTGTTCAATGTCTAAATGACTTACAAGAAAAATATTATTCAAGGAATTCGATTTTTTGGTTTTACTTTGAACATTTTTTTTTTCAGTAGCGAAACTAATTATCAAATTAAACTAACTAATGTCTAAAATCAAATCAAATTTTTAAATATTAATATTTAGAAATTTATGAAATGCAATTAAAATTTTAAATATTATTATTTTTCGTAATTAATTGTATATTTTAAGTTTTTAGTTGATTGCATTTTTGCCCTTTTGTTTTATACTTTGTACTTGAAAATGTTGATCGTTTGAAAATTTGATAATAATTAAACTTTTTCAAGATAATTAAAAAGTAATTAAATTCTGAAATACTAATGATTCAATTAATTTTGGTCACTTTCACAAAATTTTGTTAGTTATTAACATTCCATTATGTTAATTTTCTAGATATAATGGATGAGTTAATATAAGAAAGTGATATGTTTTTTTTTAATTACTTCTGATTTTTTTACCAATAAACCAAAAATTAACAATTGAATTGGGGCCAATTAATTAAACATCAATTCATGGTCAATTAAAATCACTTTCAAGTGATATGATATATCCATTGATTAGTTTTCTAAACAATAAAACTTTTAAGTTCAAAGTAGAAACAAAGAAAACAAAAATAGAGCAACTTTCGATTAATATAGACAAAAATTAGTTTGGAACTAATTTCAAAAATTAAAAATTAAAATTTTTGTTAAATTTTGGAAAAACAATTAACAAGCTGGATAATTATCAAAAGAAAAGATGAAATTTAAATTTTTGATTTCATTCAATTAAAATTCAGATATTAAACTGTTTGTAAATTTATTTATCAAACAGAATTTTGAAAAAAAAAGTTTCTTGTTGTGAATAGAAATTTCCCAAACTAAACTGTTATTTTTCAGGGTTTCCCTGTTTTAAAATCTTTGCAAAATGTAAACTAAAAATAAAATATTAGTCATTAATATAGAATATTTTCAACAGATAAAAATTGCAACTGAATAATTAATAGAAATATAGATATAAAAGATATAAAAATGCCAAAAATTGCAAAATTATTTTTGAAATTCCTCTGATTGTTTTTTAAGTGCAAATAATTAGTAAACTAAATTTGAGCTTTTAATTTTTACTTCACTTTATAAAATATATATTTTTTCTATTTTCAATGTGCAAAAAAATTATCAACTATTATCCAGAAGATAAAATATTAATGAAAAAAATTAATTATTAATATTAAACTTTTGAAACAAATATTGAAAACTACTTTTAAAATTTCTTTGACTGCTGCTATTTTGAATCAGTTGATAGAAAAGCAAATAATTATTCGCAATAAATCTAATTTGATCTTAATATGTCAACAATTCTCTTTACTCTAATACTCAATCAACTAATGCTCAATCTAATTTAGTCAAGTCTTCAAAAACGATTAAAATTATTAAAAAAAAATCATGATTATTTTACAAAGTAATGGAAAAGTTATTAAAGTGAAATAAAATGTCTATTTTTGGCATTTTCAGTATGCAAAAAAAATGAAGCCTAACTTTTATCAACTATTATCCAGCAACTAAAATATTAATAAAAAAATTATAAAAATCAATCAAATTTTTCAAAGAAAAAATGAAAATTACTTTTGAATTTTCTTTGATTATTACTATTTTGAATCATTTAATAGAAATGCAAATAATTATTTGCATTAACTCAAATTTGATCTTTCAATATGTCAACGAGTAAAAGTGTACCGAACAAGTGCACTATACTCTAATACTAGATCCAGTGCCTTGAAATGCTTAGAATTCAGCGAACAGAACAGAACAGTAGGCAGCAAGCAAAAGGTGTGCTGATTTCCGCTGAAATCGCGAATGCCACCAACCCAACAACAACCAACAACCAACAAGCAAGTCGATTGCAACAACAATTTATCTACAAGGCAGTCGATTGGATACTTTCATTGAGGCCAGCAACCTATATGACACGATTAGCTACGAGTTGATCGCGAAGTTATTCGGTGCAATCGAGCGCACGAATGCCGAAAATGAGGAAGCATTCACATGCGCTGAACGAATTCCGCGCGAGTTTTGCGGACGTCTGTCTTTTTGCACAGCAATGCGCCGGTCCCAATTCCGAATCCAATTGCGAATACAATTCCGGCGATTCGTCGGTTCAAATGTGCCCCCATAGTTATATTTGGCCCAACTGGAATGTGAATTCCAAAAATTCACACGTCGATTTCTTTCTCGCATTTCATTCGCGCAGAGATATTCTAGCCATTGCTACATTTCCATCTAATACGGTTCTGATTTAGTGTTCGACTGGTTTCATCGCAGCAGATTGGAGGAATTCAGAATGGAATGCAGAGGTATTAACATTCCGTAAATGTTGACGTCAGAAAATAATATTTAGTTGATGGTCTAAACAGAAAAATGTTGAAAATTTCGTGTCGGAGGTTCCCGTGGGATAACAGGATAAATATTTAGTGGACTTAATGTGAAGTTATTCCACCTTCAAAAAATTCGAAATTGAAGTTGATCGAGTAACTAGTTTTTGAGATATGGGCAAAAAATTAAAATTGAGAAATAAATGTTAAAATGTCGAAATATTTTATGAAAAAAAATTTGAAAATGTCAAATAAACTGGTTGTAGAAGAAACTATTTTCGAGTATGTAAAACTGATACGAAACTATACCAAATTCTATTTTCAAGTATCCTATTTCAAATCCAACCCTGATTTTTAATCAAAAAGTCAAAGATTAAAAAAAAATCATTCTGAGAATTCTTAGTTTTTCCACATTCTCAAAAAAACCAAAACTGATATGAAACTAAACCAATTTCCATTTTCAAATATCCTTTTTTAAATCCAGTCCTGATTTTTCATCAAAAAGTCAAAAATTTCCATTTTGTGATTTTTCTCCTTTTCCACATTTTCAAAAAACTTGTTAAAAATTGATTTGAAACTAAACCAAATTCTATTTTTAAAAATCCCTCTTTAAATTCAGTCCTGATTCAATCAAAAAGTCAAAGACTAAAAAAATTCATTCTGTTAATTTCTACTTTTCCAACATTTTCAAAAAACTTGTTAAACTGATATGGAACTCAACCAATTTTCATTTTCAAATATCCTTCTTTAAATCCAGTCCTGATTTTTCATCAAAAAGTCAAAAATTTCCATTTTGGGATTTTTCTCCTTTTCCACATTCTCAAAAAACTTGTTAAAAACTGAAATGAAACTAAACCCATTTTCAAATATCCTATTTCAAATTTACTCGTATTTTTTTTCACCAAAAAATCAAAGACTAAATAATCCATTTTTTGAATATTTTTTTTCGCATTTTCAAAAACTTCTTAGGAAGTGATATGAAACTAAACCCAATGACATTTTTAAATTTCCCTTTTCCATAAACTTTGCAATTTTTTAACGTGACTTTAACGCGAAACTTCAAAAAAAAAGAAAAAAATTGTTGTAATGAAATTAAATGTTAACTCATTAGTATTAGCTATCGATTTGTTCATACGACACGTGCACGCACCATCGAACGCATTGATTTTCCACTAAATGCGTCAATAATTAACCAGCCTCATTACGTGGTGTACGCTGCTGCGCTGGCGCACGCGCAATCCATCTCTAATTTGCATATCTCGTTCGTTCATCAGCCGCGCGAATTGATTCGCAGAGGACATTTTGCGCGAGGAAATGAGCCGATTTTCACGTGAGCAACAAGCAAACCAAGTGACATTCTGTTTATTTTCCGTGTAGTGATCTACACGTACGCGTATTTTCTTTGTTTTTCCACGAGAGAAAACGGGAGGAGTGGGGGGAGGGGGGTAATGTTTCGCACGTGCATCGCGACGTCGAGCGTCGCTTTCAAGTCGAAGTTGTGCGCACAATATAAACATTATTTGCGTTTCCTCGGCGCTAATTTTAGAATTTCATTGGAAATGTTTGCAGCGAGTGCTGCTGCGCTTTTCCTCCCCCCTCCTCGTTTGTTTTTTGGCGACCGAAATAAAGTTGCGCTTTGTCATGACATTCGAGCATTGAAATACTTGAAAAATTCAATTTAAAATGAATAAAAATTTAAAAAAATCACTATGAATTGAGAAAATTGCACCGGAAGTGGAACCAATAAATAAAATCGGCCGACTGCATTATGAAAGCAATCAATTTCAATTTCGACCGAAACGCGCCTGATTGATTAATTGATTGGACCATCCACTTAGGGGCCACTTTGGACGCACTTATCGATTATTTATCGCTTCATAAAATCGCCCAGCTGCAGATTGCGACCAGCAAAACTGTCACACAACTCGTACTTACTCGAATGTATCTATCGCGACGCTTCTTGCTGCGTTCGTACGAGTCACAATTGTATTTGAACATGATTTTCGTGGAATAATCCAGAAAATCGAGTTTTCAATATTTAAAATTATTTTCGCGGAATAATCGTTAGAAATGAAGTGATACGACCGAGTGCGAAATTGCAACTGCGCATTGTTGGAATGCAAACAAGGAAAATCGCCTGATTTGTAAATAATTAGCATATGTAATGTGTACCAGTCGGTTCAATGGAATTTTATCGCTTGAAAATCGTTCAAATGTACGAATGGAATTTCGCATTTACCATAAATTCGATACGATAAATGTCTTTATCATATAATCCGCAAAAATTCTACTTTTCAAACACCCAGTATGATATGAAAAAAAATTGTTGTATAAACAACAAAAATAATACCGGAAAAAAAATTGAAAAGATGCCGCCAAGTTGAATTTCGCGCCGAAACGAACGAAATCTCCCGAACGTACGCGTATCGTGGCAACGTGTAACAACGCGACTGCGCATGCGTATCGTCTCACCTTGAGATCTAGCAACGCATCATTTGGCTTCAGTCGACATAACCTCGACGAAAGCATATGCCCGCAGCTTGTGTACCAAAACACACAACTTTCGTGTAAATCGACGCCTAAAAAACGATTCTAAAAGTGAAAATGATCGAAATTGTGAAGAGCAACTTCAGCGAGCACCTGCCGGCCATGCTAGCGCAAATAAAAGCGGCGCGCTTCATCGCAATCGACACGGAATTCTCGGCGTTGTATCTGGACGAAGCGGCGAAGCCCAGGTGAGTATCGATCCGTCCCCGCCGTTACATTTCCCCCAGGTGATTGCTTCCAGCTTGTCGGACACGCCGGCCGAACGCTACGCGAAGCTGCGCGCGACGTGCGGCCGCATCCTGCCGATCCAAGTCGGCCTCTCGATGTTCACCTTCGACGCCGACGCCAACCGCTACACCAGCTCCACGTACACGGTGTACGTGTGGCCGCAGCGTCTGATGCACATCGATCCCGTGGTGCAGTTCCAGGCGTCGAGTATGCAGTTCCTGCGCCGCTTCGGCTTCGACTTCAACAAGCTCGTCGACGATGGCGTCCATTTCCTCGACGAGACGGCCGTCGCGGCGCTCGCCGACGGTTTCAGCGACGCCGCGCTGACGTTCCCGGACGAATGCTACGTGGACAGCGTCTCCGAGGAGGTGAATCATTGGTTCCACCATGGGGACGATGCTGCGTTCGTGCTGCAGGATGCCTACAACAAACTGAACGGGGATTTGCACGCGTTGCACTGCGTGCAGCGGCATCTGCGGGCGACGCTGCGCCAGCGGGTGACGACGCGCATCGTCGATGGCGACCTGGTGCTCCAACGTTGCGAGGCTGACGACGCGACGAGGACGGAGCTGGTGGAGGCGACTCTGCGTGAAGCGACGGGGTTCACGCACGTGGTGCGCGCCCTCCGCGAAGCCGGGAAGCCCATCGTCGGACATAATATGCTCATGGATGTCCTCCTCGTCCTGAACACCTTCTGCAAGCCGCTGCCTGAAACGTACTCCGAATTCAAGATGGCGCTGCATGACGCCTTCCCCAGCCTGTGGGATACAAGGTCGATGACGGCCGAGCTAGTGCGCCTCCTGGGGGACGACCTGCGTATGAAGGGCTCGCTGCACGAGTTGTACGAGTACTTCCTGGGGGATCGGGCGCGGAATGCGGCGATGAAGGCGCCCGCGATTTGCATGGCCGGCAGGACGGAGGCGGGCAGCGCCAAGGGCGCCGAGGGGACGATGCATAACGCCGGCTGGGACAGCTACTGCACCGGGTACATTTTCGTGCGCATGGCGCATCATTTCACCGTGAAGAAGTACGGCGGCGTCACGCAACGCACCGTCATGAGCGGCGAGCACATCGCCGCAGTTGAACCCTATCGTAATCGCGTCAATTTGATTCGAGCCGCTTGCTCGCATATCGTGAGTACGACCTAACCTCAATGTGTGGGCGTCTAATTGATTTGCATTGATTGCACTTACAGGTGATCGATGGTGATGATCCCGTGTCGCGCAGACCGCCGTGTTTCCTCATCCGGGCGAAACGCACCAAACGCGACACTAACTCGCACATTTTCAATGTAAGTACGATGACTGGTACTCACCTGAAACAAAAACGCGTTCACATTAAACTTGCAAGTAATGACGTGGTGTACATGTGTGTTGTGTTGCCTATGTTTAAACAAATGAAGTACATTGCGCATGCTCCACATTTTCACAACTAAAATACTGAAAATTCAATATTAATTGATTTATTATTTCAGATATCTCCAATTCTCTCAAGTTTCGGTTATGTGGAAATTAAACAACTCAACGATTCCTCTGCATTGGTATCAATCGACAATTGGAGCACGTATGAAAAAAACAATCATTACCTTGAAGCAATTCATTAATTAATTGATTTTAGCTCACGACGAATTGTGAAATACTTCAGCAAAAACGACGAGTTCTCCATCATTGAGCACGACAAATATTTGCGACGAAAACGCATACAAAAATGTGTGATTGGGATTGCATCATTTCTGGCACTCGCTGCATACTTTTCTCTCAGAAAACATTAAGTGTTGGCTGCGAAACACATTTCCATCATGAATGGCTCCATCGAAATGACATTCTGACTTGAAAATGGACTTCACCTTTGCATCGAATAGGTAAACTAGTCATACAAGTTCATGAATTGCCTACATACAACTAGTTGAAGTGATGACATCATCTTGATACTTAATTTTGCAATTATTTTTTAGTGAAAAACACATTGTAACTCACATTTTCACAGTGTGTGAGGATGTAATAGACTCAGGAAGGAAAATCCAGCATCGAATACAGTTAGTTACAAATGCATAATGTGAAATGCATCGATGCATAATTCATGCCATCGGAGAAGGCGCGAGGAAAAGAAAGCAGCGAGCGAGGAACGGACCGCAATTCGACGATCGTCGATTAGGCCGCCGAACGGCATTGAATATTCATTCATTCGTTCACCTATTTCATCGCGGGCGCTATTTTTGTGCGTGCCCCGAGGCATGATTTCTACCATAATCGACGCGGCCAGCAAAAATCGTCGTGCATACAACTGTACGATTGATTCTCTAGGCTGGAAGTCGTGTTATCGATGCCCGATGTGGGCCATTGCTACGAACGCTGCGAGTTTTAACGATACGCACATATTTGGGCATTTGACGCATTTGCATTCAAACTGCATCTTCGATTTATCTAGCAATGTTCCGCGTTCGGTATTCATTAACGCGGCAATTACCGCTATTCTCATTGATTGCTTAATTAAGCAATGTTTTTTCTATCGATGTATTTGTCAACATTTTTTATTATATTGATTTGTAAGTACTTCATTTTAGCATAATGATATGATACCATCAACAAACTGTGGAAAACATTGATATCAATTTAATTTTGTATCTGCGAAGTAATGAATATCAATTAAAATTAATGTTTTGCAAAATAAGATAATGACAATTTATCAAAAACTTTTCATGTATTGAGTTTTGAAAGGGCTTTCGAAAAGGTCTTATGACTTGAGTTTTGAAAAAGCTTTCGTAAACTTTCTATGTATTGAATTTTCTAAGAAAACATTTTCATCAATTGAAATTCCATCGAATTGAAAGATAATTTTGACAAAAATGCTCTTTTGTTAATAAATTATTTAATTAATTTGATTGGAAACTTGCTTAAATTGTAACTGTATTATATGTTGTATATAATCATAATTTGCAAATTATTGAAATCCTCAAATTTAAACGCAAATGAATGCAAAGAAATACGCATGGCTTACGGCTGCATTCAATTTCTCGGAAAATGCTGATGAACGTCGTCGAACGAGGCGAACATTCGGGGAAAGCAAATGTGTATAATTGAAGTGAAACCCACACGAAAACGACACACTCGAGATTAGAAGTTGATGTACGAGCGAAGAAAAGACACAAAACGACGCGTCAGGGGCCCGCAAAGAGAAACGACGCGATTAGCGTTGCGGAAGAAGCAACGATTGATTTGTATGTAGGTGGAAACGGCCCATCGACATTATTATCGTCATCGATGGATGAGATGAAAAAAGATTTGTTCATACTTACAAAATTGGACTGCAATTTTTAAACACACGAAATCATTCACTCGAAGATGACAGATGCAATTTTTGAGATGAAAGTGAGGTTATGATTTTCCGAAATCAATAATTCCGGCAACGCCGCCAGGAGGCGCTGCGATCTACATAATTAAATTTTCATCGGAGTCAATCAACTAAACGCATAAAAGGAGGACTTCCTGCGGCGGCAGTTGCAAGAGATAATTTATGTTCGGGCACGTAGACCCGCCAAAAAGGGCACTCACATGGCTGGCATCCGCTGCACGTTGGGCCTGCTGCGATGCAGCGCACTGCGGGCGAACGAGCCGCACGGAATGTTCATTGACTCGATGCAGCAGTCGCAACGCAGCGTAAATGTAAATAATGCGAGGGGGGAGCGACCGTATGGCTCGGAAAAGGTGTCTTCCGGCGCGGCGTGCACATGATGTAATCGCAACGTGAACTATGGCTGCGTTTCGTGGAGCACCCGGTGCGAAACCGACCCACATCCGTTCCGAACGCTTCCTCCACGTTGCGCGTCGTACTTCATTCGTTTTTGCGCGTTGTTTACAACGTATGGCAATTGTTGATGTTTTGCGAACATGAATGCGAATGTAGGTTGGTTGTACTCACCTCGACGACTCGGAGATTCTGCTTGTCCAGCAGGAACTCCATGGACTTGTGGGGTCGGCCGGCGTCCTGGTGATGGTGGTGGTGGTGGAGGTGCAGCAGCTGGGGGGCGATGAGGCTGCTCGTCGTGGGCGCCTCGTGCCCCAGATTCATCAAGCTGCGCGTCTTCACATGGGCCCCGTTCGTGATGACCGTCACCTCAGTGTCGAGGTCCGTCTCGATCAACCCCATCGGCTCCATGGGCCGGGGCCGGCCGCCGGAATCGATAGTGCGGCGCGGCTCGGACGCGGGCGCGCTGCTGCCGCCCCCGGGAGGCGCGTGCGCCGCCACGGGGCGCTTGACGCACGCGCCGACGACGCGCGGTGGTTGCTTGGGGAGGGGCGGCTTCGTGGCGACGACGGCCGGCTCCGCGTGCGGCACGCCGTCCACCTGCAGCTTGCTGAAGGGGCTGGTGCACTTCGTCGCCGGCTCCGTGGCGATGGCGCCCGCCGGCGGCTTGAGCGGGATGTAAATGTAGTCATCTTTGGTCGCCAGGCGCTGTCCGGTGACCTGGAGCACTTGTTGCTGTTGCGCGGCGTGCTTGTTGTTGGCGCGCTGCTTCTTCTTCTCGGAGTCGCTCTTCGCCGCGCGCGACGAGAAGCGGAAGCTGGCGATGCGCGAGAAGAAGCCGCCGAGGCCGGCGCGCGTCTTCGTCGTCAGCTCGTTGGCACTGGCGCGACGCTGCGCGTGCTGCGCGCTCGGCGCGTCCATCCTGGTCACTGACTGCGGCTGCGGCTGTTGCTGATGCTTATGGCTCTCCTCCACGACGCGACTGCTGCTGGTGATGGTGGGGGGCGACTGGTGCTGCGGCGCGCGACCCACCTCGGCGTTCTTGCGCTGCTTGCACGCGTCTGGAGCGCTTTGCGGCCGACGGCGTACGGTCTCCTCGCTGACGGCCGGTTTCAAGCTGGTGGCGTCGTCCGTGGAGTCGTCGCTGCTGACGATGGCGCGCTGACGTAGATGCAGCTCGGGCTGCGAGCGCGTGAGTAGTCGCCGCGCGGGGACTTCCCGTTCGGGGGTGCTGCTGCAGCTGGAGGAGACCTCGCGCTCCGTGGAGATGCTGTCATCGCGCCAGGAAACTTCGGCGATGATGGGTGCGAAATGCACGCCCTTGGCGCTCCCCGACAAGGATTTCGAGGTGGGGAGCGGCGCGGCGGACGGGCCGTCGGGGATGACCTCCATGGTGCTGGTGCTGCGCGTCACTAGTGCGCTCTTGCCGACGTGCACCAGGTTGGGCGTGGAGAGCGACGTCGTCGGAGGCGTGGGCGACGTCATCGTCGACGCGGCGGCGTGGAGGTCGTCGATGCTCTGCATAGACGTCTCGGAGATGGCCTTGAGTGCGCTGGTGCGGTCGAAGCGGCGCGACTGGAGGCGGCCCTCGTCGTCGCTCATATCGATGGAGTGCGCCATCGCCTCCAGGTAGCTGCCCTCGCGCTTGAAGCTGGGCGTCGCCTCCACGGAGCTCGCCGAGCTGATGCTCGACGTGTCGTACTTCAGCCGGATGGTGATCTTGTCGCCGTACTCGGCGCGCTGGTAGCGCGACAGCTTGGGCATCGCGAGGTCGGCGAGGTCGCAGTTGACGGCGGCGATCGACGCGGTGGCGTGGCCGGCGGCGCCGGCGAGGTTCAGCCCGCTGGGCACACTCGACACCGTGCACGAGGCGCTCGCACCTGCGAACGATGCGCGGACGGGCGCGCGACTGTCGCGCGCTGCCAGATTGGGTTCACTCGCCGACGACGACGCGCTAAATTTACCCGGGACGCATTCCTGCGGCGATGGCGGCGACGCGCCGTCCAAATTTAGCCGCCCCATCATATCCGCTCGCGTCGGCGGCGACGGCGTCGCCAGCGAGCGCCGCTTCAGCGCGCCGTTGCGCATGAAGCGTTCAATCAACGGACTCCGATGATGATGATGATGCTCGAGCGACTCATACTCGTGCTGCTGCTGGACGTGGATCGTCGACAAATCGTGATAGCTCACCCCGAAATTCCCCGTGAACGTGTGGAAGACGTCTCCGTCGTACGCGTCGAACGCGTCGCTCGCCACGTTCTTCAGCCGATACCGCTCCAGCGCGTCGTCCCCGTCGGCGTGCCGGATCTCGACGCGCGTCTTGTAGATGTTGCGCTCCTTGGTGCCGGCCTCCAGCTGCTGCTGCACGACCATATTGGGGATGCTGGAGCTTTTGCACTTGCAGAAATGGTCGCTGTAGCCGCTATCCTCGCTGAGGTTCTCCGCCGAGATCTTCACCGGCGCCGTCTTCATCGGCGAGGCGTGCAGCGCGTCGAAGCTGCGCCACGTCTTCAGGTTGACTGACCTGGTGCTGTCGTAGCGCGCCGCCTCCAGCGTCTCCGCGCTGTCGTCGCTGCTCGTGCTGCTGTTGTCGTAGAGCAGCGAGTCGCGCGACTGCCGCTTCTTCGACTTCGCCGACGTCGTCGTCGACGCGGGCAGCAGGTCGATCTTCAGCGTCTTGTAGTACTCGGAGCTGGCTTCCTCGTCGCTATGGGCGCCGCGTTCGAGGCTGTCGGGGCTGACGCTGCGCCCCAGGTCCGCCTGCGCCTTGCGCTCCAGCGAGTCGTAGCTGAAGTTGCTGAAGATGCTCGGCGAGCTGCTCGAGATCTCCTGGCATTGCTTCTCCAAGCACTCGAACTGCAGGAGGCTGCTGGACCGGCTGATGGAGGACTCGTCGTCGCTGCACGCATGTTCTTGTCGACGGCGTTTCGCTGGACACGCGACCTCTCGGTCCGACTCACATTCGCCATCATCTGCAACAAAAAATTGTTTTACAATTCTAGAAAATGGCGGACATTTTCACATTTCCACAAAATGGCTGCCAAATGTCTCCGGGCAATTTTGTTGCACCAAGAAGACAACGAAAATGCCAAAGGGAAGACCTTCAGTGAAATTCTACCTGAAAATCCGATTAGTGCACACATATAATCTGACTTGGCTTCGTTTACCTGCTTTTGTAAGACTTTAACATCGTTGGCGTTGTTTGTTTACACCATATTCTGTCATCGTTGAATTTTCTCACAATTCTCAATAAGTTGCAGCTAATGTGTGCATTTTGTTGCGTCTGCCCACTGGAAAATTACCCAAGATATGTGTGCAAACAATGACGACTTTTGGGTGAAGGCTCTTTGAATGTCCACAAATTGCAGCAATTGTCATAACTGCAAATTCCATTACAAGTTTCCCAGGAATTCATAATTCTCATCAGGGAATTTCTTCATGAGACATCGCAAAACTTCAATAACTTCAGAAATTCACTAAGAACTACGTTTTATGATCATTAAAATTTGGAAAGAAATAATCATTTAACCTAATTTATTCACATTGTGGAGTTGACTATAGGCAATCAGCACGACACATGTGTGAGGCAAGTTGCCTACAACAAACCTCATATTGCTGATGAAATAATTTACAAAATAACTTTTAGAAAGTATTTGTTAATGCCTTTTTCGTTAATTTGTCTACGATTTACGAATATAATTACCTGATTATTATTTTGTTAGTTTCAATTAAAATAAACTTTTGCAAAAATTTACTTGTGAAGTTGGCAATTTTGAAAATATTTGGAAAACTCTCATTGTTAATTTCCCAACGAATTATTTATAAGTCAATGATTTACTAGTTGAAAGACAATGCTAGCTACGAAAAAGCTCACATGACAAATAAATTAATTTTGAAAATGAGTATCTTAAAACGCATTTGTCCAATTTTCAACAAATCGATAAATTAATAATTCTACTCATAGTCAGTAATTAATACTGAAAGAATTCAATTTCCGCATTTCACTTTCATCAATACGAATATTTAAATATGAAAATATTTAAATACCTTATGGTGTTGACTATAGGCAACCAACACGACACGCGCAACATGGATGTTGCCTCCGATGAAGACCATACGGCGGATAAAATAACTTTGAAAACTAACTTGGAACGTTTTTACCTTCTAATTTCTCGATGAGTTCTCAGCGAATAAATCAACGAGTTACTAATTATAATTTCCGTGCTGGTGATTTCGCATCGTTATGCAATTCTATTGCGCAGTTGTAATCGCAGCAAAACTTTTCCATATTTTCTTTTTTCAACCTGTGAATTCGAAAATGGGGATAATGATAATTGCGGGGGTGTGCTTACCAAGCGTTTGCATGCGAATTACAGAGCCGGACTCCGAGTCGGTGGCCAGCCATCCCGCCGGGGAGGGCGCGCGCGACCCGGAGATGTCGCTGTCGCTGCGCAGGTCGTCCGAGGTCTCCTCCTGGATGGTCTCCAGGTACACGTAGTGGCTGCCCGTCTGGAGGAACAGTTGCGCGTCGCCTGGAAGAAAAATGAATACGAAATTAGTATTAGAAACGATGAAAAAAAATGGAAAAAAGAAAAAAAGGAAAACAAGGGAAAAAATGAAAAATGAAATGGAAAAAAGGAAAAATAAAAGGAAACAAAGGAAAAAAGTGGGAAAAAGAGGGAAAAAAGGAGGAAAAAAAGAAAAAAGGGAATTTGCGTATGAGACTTGATCCATGAATAAAAACCAGATATGAAGTGGTGAATGAGTTCTCCACACGAGAATAGGAATCTGTGGATACACCTGGATGATATGTCGACGACGACGACGATGTCGACGTGGGGCATTTACATACTCGATTTACTGGACCTTGCCCAACCCAACACACAGACCCAACATGGCTGTGGGTATCAAGTCGAGACTTCCTTCGAGAGAACCGTTCGTTCTTTTTTCTTTTTTTTTTCTTCGATGTGTCTCGATTCTCACTTGAAAGTTGGAAGTGCAGGACTTGTACATGGGATGTTTTAATGCGAAGGACGAAAATTGTTCAATATTAAATTGCAATTTTTCAAATATTGCACCATGAAATAACATTTTTCCATAATTAATTTATAGAAAAAGACTTCATACTTTCAAAAAATTTTAAGATTTCAATTTGCACATTTCAAACTCAAAAATATCGCCTTGAATAGTCAATATTTTTCTAAAAAATTGATATAAATCATCAACAAATTCAATAAATCATAACTTTATCGCATCGTAATTGCAATAATTGGGTGTATTAATTTGAGAATTGACTCAAAATGGATTGATCCTGATTCGAAAACCGTTAAAACTAAACCCGAACGGTAATTACGCCGGTAATTATCGTCTAATTAGCGCAAATTCAAGCAATTTCCTAACGGTAAATGCAACCCAATCCGAGCACTTAACGACAATAATCTACGAAATGGATTACTTATCTCAATTAATTGCTCATAATATCAACCAAACACCATAATTGTTGATTGCAAGTGATAACATTTGAGGTGTGTCTGATTTTCTTCTTTTGTTCACGTTTTTTCTCGTTCTGTTCTTTTTCCAATTAGTCATTTTGACCGGAACTTTCACTTCACTTTACGCCTCTCCCATTGAATAAATATCGATCAATCCATGTTTATTTTTTTGAAATGACAACCTTCGTTGTTCGAAGTGGTTTTAAATTTGAATGTCGACACGAATACAAATTAAAAAAAAAAATTATAATACGAAATGTTATGCATCATTTGTGCAAATTTCGTTGGGACTTTCATTTTGTTCCTTTCATCAATTGCAAATGAAATGAAATGAAATGACTTAAGGTATAATTTTTAGATATATAATTATAGAAGCAAGGAATATTCCTGTTTGTTGATCCGGGATAATTGAGTAATTTGGTAGCATTTAAGGCGAATTTATGGGCGATACGATTGGAAATTCAAGTCCGTTAGGAAATCGATGGATTACAAAGTTGGAGAATTGTTGCTGTTTATCGACAAATCGTAATCAGACCGTGAATCGCTTTTACTTCATTTTTATTTTCGTTTGCTGGTAAATTCTACTTCGTTGTTGGCAAATGCAACTACAGCTTTTGTTTATACAATATATATATTCGAAAATGTTGTTCAAAATCTTAAGATTTGTTATTAAATAGTAGTTTTTATATGCAAAATTAAATATTGATATTTTCAATATTCAATTAATTTCAGACAATTAATTAATAAACTACAAAAAGAACAATTAATTTCTTGTTGAAAATTCTGTGAGAAATTAATATCATATCAAATAATGTTCAGAAATTTAAATATTTTATCAAAATCAAAGATAATAATTATTGTTTCTAAAAATCTGTTGTTTAAGAAATCAAAATTCATTTCTTATCAGTAAAAAAAAACGCAATAAAGTTAATTTTAGTATATTTCTGGTTAATGAGAATTTTTCCAATTGAAAATAACAGACACTTAATATTAAAAAAAAAATTACAACTTGGTTGCAAATTTAAGGTAACAAAAACAAAAAAAAAAAAAAAACGAAAAAAGAAAACGAAAAAAAAACCGAAAAACAAAAAAAATGAAAAACAAAAAAAAAAACGAAAAACCAAAAAAAGATTATCTATTAATTTTAAAAGCATCTAATCTTTCAATTAGTTTAATTTTAAAATGATTTGTTATCACTGATCACTGAAACTTTGTTGATATTTTCAAAAAAAAAAAAGTTTTAAAAATTACAACTAATCAAATATTTTCCAAAAACAAATATGTGCATAACATGATATCTTATCTTTAATTATTAATGGTTTAAATTAAATAAATTTCGTGTTAAACGTTAGAAACAAAATTTCAAATCATTTTCGTTTTTTTTTCAAAAAATTCAATGCAAAAAACTTATGAAGAAAAAATTTGTTCATCTTTAAGAATGCGAAAATTAAATTTTAACTTGCAAAATTTTGATATAATTCATTATTATTATTATTGCAAAATATGAAACTGGAAATTGATGATCCAGTTAGAGATGATTCTTGATCTTTTTGATGATGTATTAAAAATAAAGACTCAATCAATCGATGGAAAAATCTCTGAAACTCATTTTATATTCCTCCTGATTTCTAAACTGCGTAACACTTCTTAGCGCATCTTTATCTCCATTATCGATGTCACACATCACATTTCTCCCATGCATCTGTTGCATGCTCATTATTGCCAACTGTTCGCGTACGGTGAATGTCTAATAAATGATGCTATTAACTCACATCGAGCTCACTCACTCTAGTCATTAATTCTTCCACTCGTTCGTTTCGTTTTGTGCGTTCTTTTGTTCAAATGTGCAGTGAATTTACAAAATATTAGCTCATTTACAAAATGTACAGCAATCGACTAACTACTTTAAATTTTTTGTTTGGCTTTTCGTTCTCACGAAAAAAAAAATGTTTTGTTTTCGGATTCTCATCTCACAGCGGCTTACTTTTCGACGGTTTAAATTTAAAGCTCTTTCATTTGCTTATAAATAATTGGGTCACCCAGATCTCACTCAAAATGCATGGACAAATAATCGAGTTGTTATGTATTCATTTTATTATATTCTTGTGGGAATATGTGAAAATAAAACGTTTGTTTATTTGATTTTGAATTTTTTTGGATTTGGTTTTAGAACACATGCAAATATATTGTTTATATCATGACCCAAAACTTTCAACAAAGTTTTGTTTTAACTTATTTGAAAGATCAATCGTAAAATTTACAATAAAATTGTTCATAAATTGAAAAGTAAAAAATTTTAAAAAATGTATATTATTTTAAATAAAATACAATAAACTTTGTTTCAAATGAGAAAAATGAGAAAAAAAAAGAAAAATAATTAAGTTTCTTTGAAATTGTTGTTTCTTCAAGAATTTTACATGGTAACAATAAATGTTTATTATTCTATCAGGAAATTTAAAAACTCTTAAAGAAAAATGTCAGTGAAAAAATTTTGAAACTTGAAATCCCCAAAAATCCGTCAACAAATTATATTATTCTTCGAAAGAAAAATTAAAACAGTAAAAGAAACTATTAGAAAAACAATTTTAAAATTTGATATCTACTAATCAAACAAAAATGACTTTAATATGCAAAAAAATCAACAAAAAACAATTGCAAATCAAATTTTCCTCAATTTTTCCATTTTTTGAAATGATATCCATTTCGTCCTAAATACATCTTAAATTAAGAGAGCACTCAACGAATGCAGCACAACAACATTCGCGATATTATTAGCAATGCGCGATTTAAAAATAGCCAACATGAATAATATTTCGCATTTTCTTTTTGCATCGAGCAAAATTCAACGGCAGCAGCGACCTTGTCTCTATTTACGCGCACGCGCAAAAACCAAATTCGCATTGTTTTTTACACATATTGAAGAAAGAGAAAGACAACAAATTCGAATTTGAATTCGATTTCGATTGCGAACTGGAATTGTGTCAGCAGTTCATTTCGTTATTGTTCAACGTTCTGGCTAACGGTTAATTTTGTTGTAACCATGGTAACCAACTAACCGATAGGTCAAACATGGAGAACAACAATTAAAAATTCAAAAAGTTATGATTCAATATTTTGTAATTAACTTTGGAGTTTTTTGGAGTGAAACATTTTTATTTTTATTTATTCTTATTGATAAATAAATTGCAAAATTGCAAAATTTAAAATTGAAAATTTCAATACAAGAATAAAAAACATTTTCTCAAACGTAAACCTCCTCTTAATATGACATATCAATATGTATGAAACAATTGAAGGACGTTGATAATTAAATATTACGTGTCACTTTCTAAATTAATTAATTATCAATTTTTTGTTGCTTTTTTTAGACAAAGTCAATCAACCGCAATTGCAAACGGCACGCAATTGAACGCAAATAATAACAATAAACAAAATGAAATTTATGAAGAAATCGCATAATTATGAAACGTTCTTAAGTCAATTCGCAATTACTTTTTATGATTATGCACAATAATGTTGCTGTTCTTGTTGCATTTGCAGTTGTTGTTGTTACTGTTGTTATTATTTGTTATTAATGTTGTTACTGTTGAGGTTGTGTACTCATTAAACAGCTGCACGGATTCGATTGGTCGATTGACTATTAATTAACGGTTCTATCAATGCGCACTTTGTTTACGATCGATCGATAGATCGATAGATCAATTGATCGATCAATAGATCGTATGATCTATGAATTTGATACGTTTTCATTAATAAATTTGTATTTGTTTGTGATTCATTGTTTAATTTAGTCGTGTGACTCAAATTCTGGAATGGGCGAAATTATTTTCAAAAATTATCTGTGTGAGAAAAAGTTTTTAAACTTTTTTGTACTTATATTCATTCATATCAAAATTTGATTTTTATTTAATTTTCAAAATAGCTGGATAATTTTTGGAGATATAATTTTTTACTGGTTAAATGTAATAAGTTTACATTTAATAAATTTGTCATCTCTCTCTTTTATTGGTACAAAAAAAATTAAACAATTTCACGAAAAATATTGAAAAAGTTATCTTTTTTTGAAATCTGTCAAATTTTTCTTTAGCTATTTTCTAAATATTGACTGGTAATTTTTATGTCGTTATGATTTTTCTAATTCTTTTGGAAAATTTCGAAAGAAAATTAAATTATTTAAGTTTGTTCTATAACACATAAAATTTTCCTGTGTACATAAATTTGATTTTCAGAAATTCTCAAACAATGTTTTTGTCTGTATTTATTTTCAAAGATTTTAAGTGATAATTGAATTATCCTTAAGGTGATGCAATAAAAATTGAATTAATATACTACTAAAAATTTCCAAAAATATCACTAGATTTATTTACTCAATTTTTTTCACCATCTTAACATTTTCTAAATTAAGTTTTAATTCCAACAGAAAAATAAATTATCCCTACGATGGTGATATAACAAATTAGAGAAAATTCCGAAAAAGTAATCTTTAGTTTAGATTTTATTAATTTTATGGTGCATTTTGTTGCTAAATGAATAAATTAATTTGAGTGTCTTTATCAGACATTAAATTTTTCTAATTTTTAGGAAGATTTTATAAGAAAATCAAATTATCTATAGATTGCAATTAAATTAAACTATCCCTCTAAAAATATTTTAAAATTTAACAAAATTTAATAAAAATTTAAGATTTTTTTGTTAGTAAATTATATTTTCTGAATATTTTCGTTTTTTGTGATTATTTCTTCAGATTTTATTATGAAATTAAAATTATGAAAAGTACATTTAAAAGTATGAAATTAATCATTCAAATCCTTAATCGAATTGAAGTATCTGATTGAAAATATCCAAAATTTTTAATTTTATTTCAGAATTTCTTGAAATTTTGTGTATTTTAGTTAATATTTTGTAAGTAATTACGTTTTTTGAAAATATTTTGACATATTCTAATATGAAATTTAACAAATTTAACAAATAATTACTATATTTAATTAAAGTTTGATAATTTAAAAAGTTCATAGACATTTTGTTAAACATCATACTTCATTTACTATACAGGATGTTTCAGAAACATCTAGAACAATTAACAAACTCATAATTACATTTCCAATCATTAAAAAACATTCGTGATTATTTATTTATATTCAACAAATCCTTGAATGGCAAAACAAAACCTCTTATGTATATTTTTTCGTTTAATTTTTTTGTTTAATTTTTTTTTATTTGTTTTTTTTTCAACGGTTGAATACTTAAGTATCAATTAAATGAGTAATTGCTTACTTTTGATCGCCGATTGACTGTTCCTGCGTTTATGTTTCATTCGTTACCACACGAAACACATGTCAAACAAACAAACAAACAGGAGTAAAAACTCGATGCGTTGAGAGATCGGTCGGATTCATGCCATTTACGAACGCGAATTAAATGCGGAAATCGATGCCATTCGACGAGAAATCTCGCCTTCGATGACTGCTTTATTTAGATTCTTTCCACTCAGCAGCAACAACACTGATCGCTGGTGCTGCCCCCCTCTGGCGACTACTACTTAAGTCGCCTCAGCTTCAGCGTTCGCGTTATCAGCCGCGATGGAATGTTTATTGCTCGATTGACTTCCAAAGAAGTCGAAGCACGCGCACAAGGCTAATTTTATCTCACGCAGCACGGAACGGAACGGACTTAAGATGCGAGCGCCATCTATCATGTCTGCAGATACGAGAATATTCGATTCGTCGATGGATTAATTGAAATAATTACGGAATTAGATTAGAGCCGAATTTGATGAGAACATTTGTACTTGTTCACTCGATCACTCGATCAATCGTTCGATCGAGCACTCGTTCGATTTGCGCGCCGCATGCATACTGAAACTTGACATGTCTTTTCGCGCATGCATAACTTAACGATTGTTGCTGTTGTTCTTGTTTGTCGCATGTGTGTCGAGACAAACTCGTTGCTGGGAATGAGTATGAGTGTTGCTCACGTTTGCTACGTGCTAGGTGGAACAAGCAGGTAAACGAGTTGCGAGCTGCGATTTATTATGTTTATTATTATTATTATTGTTGTTGTTGTTTGTAGTTGTAATGCTCTGGGTGCTTGGAGGAATTGCTGGAGATTAGTTAGTTTAATTCATTGGAATGTTTCAAAATATAGTCGATTCTATCTAGTCATAGTGATTATCCTTAATTTTTTTTGATGTCAAAATGTTAAAAAAAAAACAATTGAGAATAAAACGACTGATTCAATATCATACAAATGTTTATACAACTTTACCAGAAAAAATGAATTTTTCTTAGAGAAAAAGTAAAAAGTAAAGTAAATAAATTTTAACTAATTTAAATAAAATATTCGAGGAAAACAAAACAAATTCTAATTCAATTTTGTTTGGGAGAAATCTGTCAAAAAAAATTGTCTGCTTGAAATAAATTTCATTGTTTAGAATTCAAAAATAGTTGATAAATTTTGATTTTATTTCTTTCAATTTGGATGGATATAAATTAATTTAAAAAATGAGAAATTTTTAAATTTAAAACTCTGAAAACTAAAATGTAAAAAAATGTCAAATAGAAAGATCAATTTAATACAGGGTCGTACCTAGTAAACATATCTGCAAGGAGCCTTGAATTTTGTTTTCAGAACCAATTTTTGAAAAGCCAAAAAAGTAATTTTCTTAATTTTTATAGAAAAAAATGATTTTAAAAGAATTCTACAATAATTTCTACCAAAACGTTACAATTTGAATGGAACATTCCATTCCATCAAATACAATTTAAATACAACACCTCTTCCATTAAGTTTCAATAAAAATCTCGTAAATTAATTTAAAAAATAAGAAATTTTTAAATTAAAAACTCTGAAAACTAATATTTAAAAATTACAAAAAAACTTACTATGAATAGAAATGTCAATTTAATACAGGGTCGTATCTAGTAATCGATTTACTTGAAATGTATAGGCTTGAATTTTGTTTTCAGAGCCAATATTTCAAAAACCAAAAATCATTTTTTCATAGAACTTTCATAGAAAACAATTATTTCAATAGAATTCTGAAATAATTTTTGCCAAAACGTAAAAAAACATTGCTAACATTTTTAATGGAACAATTTAATACAGGGTCGTATCTGGAATCGATGGGGCCTTGAATTTTGTTTTCAGAACCTATATTTAAAAAACCAAAAAGTTTTTTTATAACTTTTATAGAAAAATATCGATTTAAAAGAATTCTACAATAATTTCTACCAAAAAGTAACAAAACGTTGCAATTTGAATGGAACATTCCATTCTATCAAATCCAATTTAAATACAATGCAATCTCCAATTAAGTCTCAATAAAAATCTCGTAAAACGAAACAAAAGCAGAAAACGGGGTAAAAACAGTCATAAAACAATAAAAAAGAATTCTTCCTTTCAAAAAAGACCTAATTTTATCAAACCAATAAGTTTATCGACTCATTAGTTGCAATGCACATTCTAGAACAATTACAAAAACAGCGGGTAAAAATAAAATAAGACATTTCCTGACATTTAAATAGCAAATATTTCCTTCGACTTTTTAAATACCTCACTGACACTTTACATTATTATTTTTACAATTATTACAGCCGTGTAATTGCCACTCGATGGCATTCCAAGCCGACTGCTGACGTCTGCAATCGATACATTTTTTATCGATTGATGCGATCAATAAATAATTACAGCTTGTTTCAATCCATATACAACGCGTAAATTTTTTAATTAATTTGGTGAAAGGTAACACCACCAAACAAAAAGCAGTAAGTGAAAATGTTGCTAAAAGTCCAATGACCGCATCTATCTTTTGTTTAAAGTTAACAATTAAAATTTGCATAAAAAAACTGAGCGAAAAAAAAATAATTTGAGTTGAAATTTTTATTTGTGACCTTATAATTTTAAAATGAGGCTAAAAGAATCAATAAAAATAAAAAAATAAAAGAATTCCTTGATCTTAAGGGGAGGTTTCAGAAGTATACCTTCCCTTAATGTTTACTTCTGATATTAAGGGGTGATAAATGATGAAATTATAAAAACTTTTAACGTGACTAAAATAGCAAATTTCACTGTTTTTTGAACTGGTCAAAAACAAATGATAAATGAATTTTTTTAATGAATAAATTTAATTTAAAAAATTTATAAATCCTGTTGAACAAATGTCGATTGCTTATCGCAAGCAAAGAACGAATGGAATGCACTCGAAGACCTTCATCCGCAAGAAGTTTACCACACCTCTTGCACCGCATAATTTGCAATAATAATAAGAAATATAATAATAATAATAATAATAGGAATAGCAATTGAATGTTGTGCGTCAAATGACATTTAAATTTTCTAGTAAATACGAGCGCACGATTATCACAATTGATGTGGCGCCTATTTTCTTATCACAAAGATAACAATATTCTATTGTTATGTTCAAAAATATATATGTTTTTTGAGGATTGATAAATTGTCGCAATGTCAGACATATTAGTCATATTTTTTTATTTAAATATTATGAATTTTAAAAGGAATAGCAATTATCTTAGGAGAAGAAAACTATAACAAAAAAACAATATGAAATATAAGATAAGTGCTATTTTTTTTTAAAATTCACATTACTTTATCTTATAATGAATAACTTTAATTATATTTAAATATTTGAAGTTTTTTTGTGTACCTACAGATTTGAGGATTATTTTTTGATTTTAAGTCGAGAATATTAATTAATATTAATTAATTCGAGATTTATTAAATTAATGGCAAATTCAAGTTATGTTATATATAATATAATCTTATCTTATCTTATATAATCTTATGATATATATCTTATACTGATGTAATCTTTTACTGATAAGTCAGTTTTGACGATTTTATGATATTAAATTTCAGAATTCAGATTTTGTTAGAAAAGTTGGAAACAAATGTACAAAATGGTGGATCGGTGACAAACGATGAAAGTCGAATCATCAAACCGCAAACCAACGAAGCACACAACAAATTGTAGACGAGCAACGCACACCATGCGGATGTTCGAAGATTGTTTTTGTTCGATGCAGCCCAACTAACACTAACTAACACTAACATTCTCATTCGTAATGCAATAATAACACCTGAACCATGGCGAACAACGTGCTCGTATAACTCTCGGTAATTGCATATTGTAGTCATCGAAGCGAGCGAACGAAGTCGTCCGGCCGTGCAAAATTATGGGCTTAAGGGGAGGTTTGCTCAAAAGTTTTGCATAGTAGATGCAAGGTTTCATGATGATGATGAGTACGATTTTGATTGACAATGTATGATAGTAATATTGTTAGATTTCAGAAGTTAGCAACATTCAAAATTTCCTAATTTTCCTATGAGATCAAGGTCGAATTTGGAATTTATTTTATTTGTTCAAATAATAGTTACTTATGCACGAAGAGAATTAAGTGATGTTTTGTTCCCGAAATTGTAAATTGTAAATGTTATTTCTTTATATTTTGAGTAACATTTTGTAAAATCAAAAAAATAATTAACAATTATGCAGATCAACAATAAAAACATCCAGTAAATTTTTTTCTCTCTCACTCTAGAAATTTCTGGACTCCTTTAAAAAATGTTGATTAGTTGTAAGTACTTAAATTTGAATTAATTGAAAAACAATATTTTTTAAACTTCGCTTTTTGAAAATTTCAAATAATTTTTAACAAAATAATACCCAAAAAATAGTTTGTAATGAATCTACTTTCCTTCAATTAAAAAAAAAACCAAAGATTATAAATCGAAAAAAAAACTAAGTTTTGTGTTTAAAAAAAGAGAAGTAAACCTCCCCTTAATATTGCAGTGGGTACGCAAATACCGCTAGAAGTTATTTCTATATTTTTCGAAATATTTAAATGGCACAATCGAGTCATCACCAAGAAATATTCTATGCAATAATTCCATCCAAAAAGGAAAATGACGTCAGAACTAATCAATAACTATTATTTAACAATTATCAGTCATTGTTTATATATTGATAACAATTACAGAATAAATTTACCTTTAATTATTTTCAGTTATTTGCATGTTTTTTTTATTTCTTCTTTTAATGAGGAAAATTATTAATTTGTTGATTGCTCAAAAATATATAAATATATGCGAATAAAAATATGCGAATATAAAATTTCCAACCAATCTGATGAACCATAAACATTTTGTTATTCAACCTTTTTTTTTTTTTTGTACACCAATTATAATTTGCTTTTGTAAATTCATATATATGACAAACTGTTAATCTACAAATTGTATACTCATATTTAGGGCAGAAAGACAATTGTCGATAGCCCTCTGGGAGTTCCCAGAAAATATATCATTATTATTATTATTATCTCAAATATTAAAATTGAAGTTTTTATATACTAAAATATAATCTCAATTATTGTTTTGTCTCTCGGAGATTTGCGAACTCGGAGATTAGATAGATTTGTAACCTTCTTATCAAAATGCCTTTAATTCTGACTCATAAGGAGAAATCATGAGTTTGCTGATAATTTTTATATCGTTTTATTGCTGATAGGTGATAATCTAATTCCTGTTTGCTTATTAATCACAAAATTATCTTTATTTTATAAGTAATTTATAAGTAAGCTAGTTTTTTTTTTCTTTTTTTTTTTCAGATAATATCAAAAGTGCAAAAATCAACAACTAGAATTTGTTTATTCATTGGAACTGGAAAATTTGAAAAGAAAATAGTTCCAAAAATTGATGATTAAAAAATAATATTTATAAAATATCTGAATCAACAAAAATTTAACTTCCAACATTTTTAAAATCTCAAAATTTTTTTTGTAAAAAATTCCATTCAAATTCTCCAGAAAAATCGTATAATTTTTCAAAAATACATTTTACTCGTTTTTCTAGAAAAAAAAGTCATTTGAAAATAATTTGTTTATATCTTATCTTAATGATATAAACTAATTAATTTAGAAAGTGTCAAATGTTGCTATTTTTCATGTTTATTCTCATGTGAAATTTCCTTCTAAGAGAAATTTTTAATAAATAAATCAGCAAAATGTTGATAAACTCTGGTATTGATTTACAAAATAATTCGTTAATTTGTAAAAATGTTGATTTGCAAAATGCAAAGTTCTTAAACTTTTCTGAAAATTTATTGGTTAAGCTAAAAATTAGAAAAAAAAGTCTTTCAAAGACCAAAGACAAATTCATGGAAAACTTTCAAAAAAAAAAAGAAATTAACTTTTGAAAATATTTTCAAATTAGAAAATTTGTCATACTTCATCAAGGACGAAGTCTAACAACTTATTTCCGGTTGGAATTATAAAAAATTAGTTGAAATACTTGTTAGTTTGTATTTTCAAAAACCAAGGAGCTAAAAATTATCCGAAAATTGTTTTTTTTTTCAAAAAAGATATCTTAAAATCAATAAAAACCACTAATTGAGAAATAGGAAATGAAACTTTTGATCAAAAGTTCAACTTTCAAGGGGTTCAAAATATCATTCAAGCAATGCCTCAACTTACGAGCAATAAATACTGTCGAAAATAATCAATAACGAGTAATTGATCCCATTAAACGAGCAATTCTGGAATTAACGAGTGAAGATGAAGGATGATGAAGGAAATGAAAGTTTCGAATGTTTAAAAATTTCAAATTCAAAAGGAGCGAAAACGACATCAGCGACACCTGGAGCAATCAACAAGTGGAAACACCAAGTACCTGGATTATTCGCGAAATCATCCCGATCGAGGAACGTGTGGGGTTGATGGAGTCCGTAGGCGGGCAGCCAGGCGTTTCCGGCGGAACCGGCCACCAGCTCGTCGAAGTGGTCGGCGTCGAAGAAGAGATTCAGCCCGTCGATGCTGCTGGACGCCGTCCCCGTCGCCGTCGCCGCCGCCGCCCCTAGCGGCACGCAGCCATCATCAGCGTCCTCCATTACGCGGCCGTTCGCGCCGACGACGGCGCTGGCGATGCTGTCGGGATGGAGGTCGCGCGCCGCGAAGAAGAGTCATTCACACGCGGTCACGCAACGGTACCTCGCTGCCTCCAATGGCCGCTTCTTCTTCTTCTCGAGAAGACTTCTTCAATCCGGTTGATCACCTGCCGCACTGCTCGCACGGGCGTAATCCACATTAAGGGGGCACACACCACGAAGACACCAGCGCAAAAAAAACCAGAAACCCAAAGGGAAAGAATGATGCACCAGGTGTGATGATTTGCTCGTAATGAGTCGTACGTCGCGCTCGTTCGTTTCGTTCGGTTGCTGCGTCGCGGACGACGCGTGTGGACGGACTGACGCGTGCTGGGGTTCGCGTCGGCGACGATGACGACGACGGCGGCGATCGCAGCGAACTCTTCGCCGGCCGCGGAGAGGTGGTTGTCGAAGCGCGCTCGAAGCCGATGCAGATGTGGTGGAATGCATTCACTTTACGAGCAGTGAAAAATACCGAATTCCGGTAATCATGGTGTTGTACCGTGCATATGCAGTGAAAGTACGGTTAAAAAACGTCGAAAACTATGAAGAATAAGGTATAACTTGTCATTTGGTTCATCGAACGTGCGATTTTTCACCTAACGAGCGAACAAAAAAAGGTCGATTCTGATACTTAAGTTCACATATATTGAAATTATACTGTAAAAACTCTCAATGAATGATAAATTTTCGATAACGAGCGAGGTGTCTCACCTAACGAGCAACTCGCTGAAAAAATACACAAGTACAAATTGAAATTTTACCGAAAAAACTCTGAAAGGATAATGAAATTTCAATAACCAGACATTTGCCTCACCTTACGAGCGTTGTAACGAGCAACTCGTAAAGTGAAGATCTTAAAAACCTTGAATTTTGCAAATACAATTGGCAAATTCTCAACATCAACAACGAGTAATCAACCTCACCGTACGAATAATAAAAGTAAATTTGCTCGCTACAGCAACAAAATCATCATCAACTAACATTCATATTCATGCTTGAACATTGGTGAATAATCGCAAATTGTAAAAGATTGCAAATTGCAAAACGCAAAGTTCGTGCGCATCGGCCGAACAAAAACGCGGTTCTTCTTCATTGCGACTTTGCTGCTACGAGCAACAACACAAGAAGCTGACGCGATTCTCGTCGAGAGACTAGGTCGACCGCATTCTCTTCTCTGCTCAACTCTTTCCTCACCGAAATCTCGGCGCGTTATCGCATTGTTCGACGTATGAATAGGAGAATAAGGACACATTCACACCGCGCCGGATTCAACCTGGTGCGAGCGGAGCTGCTGGTGGAAAAGCGAAGCGAGCGAATGCAAGAAGTAACAACGAGCGAGTGAAAAATTGCGGATTATCCCGCAAGCTGTCGACTTCCGCACGGAAAGTGCTCGCTGCGTGCAGTGCGCTAATTGGTTGGCTTATAATTAAGGAAACTGCGTTTGTACCTCGCGTTTTTCATTTTCGTTTCGTTTACTTTCAAACTTTCATGGTGATCATCATGAAATCATCTTCCCTAACAATTTTCATGATGTTCCAATATTGGTAGATGTTATAAATGTCAAATTAGAACCTGACAATGGTTACTCAACTAAAATTTCATTGAAATTACAATGACAATGATCATTCAACTATAAGTTCTTTGAAACTACATTGACTTTTGCCATTCGTAAACCCAAAACCATTCAATCAATGTATGAAATATCCAAATGTTAAGCAACTGCTACTTAATTGCTATCTATGATGTTCAACTGTTTGTTGACCTCATAATCATCAAAAATCTCTAATTACAAACTGACAATGACTACTCGACTAACATTTCATTGAAAATACATTGATATCTGTTATTCGTAAACTCAAAAATCATTTGATTTTATGGATCTTCTGGATGTGGATCACATATCCAAGCCTCAAGTAATAAAAACCTTGTTCGAAAACAAAAACAAAGTCTGCCCAGCATGTAAAAACCCAACATAAATTATTATGAAAGTCAACATCATGAGTGCAATTAGTGCGCTCTTGTTATTTTTAGCACGAGTCCGCATGAATGTAAACACAGCGAGAGCTTTCTGCAGCTGTTGCATCGATTTTCCCGCAAGTCCTTAACAACAAAGTCCTTGATCCTAGCCAGGATAATAGCGCATGTTGCATACTCCTTTGAATTGCATGTTATAACTTCAATATCCCACCAATTGCAATTTGAATTTCAAGGTTCCCATCTAAAATTTAACTTTTCAATTTCAAGTTTTTCAGTTTGAAGTAACAAATAAGAAAACAAAAGAAGCAAGACGAAAACAAATGAAAGTTGCATACAAAATGGAATCAACAAATCAGGGCAACAATTGAAAATCGTTTACCTGGATACAGCTTCCGTTGCTTCTTCCGCTGCAAATGAAGCTTCCAGAAGTCGTTCCGAAGCGCATCTTCGCGCCCGTTGAACGATCCGCAACGGCGTTGTCTATTCATGCGTCATTAAACAATGGAGCAAATCCATTTCACATGATGCGTGTATCAATTCACATGCGGCCGCATGCAAACAAACGCCCAATGCGATTGCTTTATCGCCATGCGAATGGGATTGCGCATCCGAATGAGTGGCAATTGTTCTCGCATTGACCGAATCGACCACAACGACTAATCTTACTCGAGTTTTCATATCAGCAATCGCAAGGTGAAATTGCATTTGCAAACTTCTGGTCGTGCGCATGCGCATTGCGAATATGACGATGCAATAATTACGAATGAGATTTTTCCAAATTACATGTATTTAGCATGTATTCATTGAATTACCTATGAGACGAATTGCTTGCCGCCCCAGAAGAGCGAAAAGCGTGGAAATTCGATTTTGCCGGCTTCATAACCCCACTAGGCAATGATGAATAGACGCATGAAAATTTGATTGCATAAATTGGCAGGACATGACAATGCGAATGAATCAGTTAATGAGACTCACCTCGGTTCCCCCATCACCTCGAACAGCAACCATTTTCAGCTCCAATTTTCACGAAACGTTGCAATCACTTTCCGCACTTCAAACAATTCGACATTTCCAACACGAATGACATTAGTCAGCAGAATTAACGACGCGCCGCTGTGGCGCCCCCAGTAGGTTGTGTTGCAGACGGACTTCTCACAGCATCTGAAACGTATTGAATGTAATTCGATGCCAGCGCCTCTAGTGGCGTGTGATTCACTATATATTACAATGCTTTGTAACATTTTCAGATATATCTGACTGGTTTCACTTTCAATACGATTTTCTACATCTTTAAAATGTATTAACAAATTATTCATTCTTTGTCGTGTTGTTATTAATTGTTGATAAAGCAATAATTTCGTTCTGTTTGTACACAATACAATCGACAACTGTTCCTTCAGCCATGGATTATGAGGAGATCATTGCTGAGGAAGAAGTGTCTCAAAATCCAATCAATTATGGTAATTACAATCTATCACAATGACTTTAATCTTTAATTTTCATCATTTCCAGTGATCTATTTCTTTGAGAACTACGGCTGGTACGTTGCATTGGCAGCTGTATGCGTCCTGTACATTTACAGCAAGATCAGTCCTTATTTGGAGGAATATGAGAAGAAACGTGACTTGTATGAGTATGAACAAAAATTCTATAAGAGTGAGTACAGATTTCCTCTCTTTTGGCAATAATAAAATGCATTGATGTATTTCATTTGTAGAAACAGACAAATTATCTAGTTTGAGGGTAGCTAGAGAGGTTGCATTGAAGAAAGTCCAGGAACAATACAACATTGATGCTCAAAGATACACATTGAAACAGAAAGAGGTATAAACTATTCAATTTGATTAAAAGATGAAGTTTAATGCTTAAATTGTTGAAATTTCAGAAGGAAGCAAAGAAACGTGAGGAATATCTTGCCAAACTTGAAGGTAAAAGCACTGGAGGCCATAAATTGGGAAAATCAGAATACAATCCTTTGATGGGTGATAGCTCAGGCAGTACTTTTAAGCCAACAAAGAAGTCCCCTTGCTCAGGTGGTGGTTGTGGAAAATGAAATCCACAAATCACACTTTATATCTCTAACAATTCATTCCTTTGTGCAATTTTTTGGGTTTGGTGATTGATGCCATTATTAGCTTTAAGAAAGATTTTACAATTTTAACCAGGAAGAATATTTGATGTGTGTGATTGATTTCATTGCTATGATTGTAAATATGATAGCAATCACTCTTTAATGCTGAATACTTAATGTAGGAAATAGAAAATTAGAGTAAACCTTGACGTTTAAGATCCTCATAAGTTTTGCGATTGACGACGTTCCCCTGAGAATCCTCGTACTCCTCTTCCGTTTCCGGTTGCCATCTTTCCGTTTGCTTCTGGACTTTGAGTTTTTCCCATACTGAAATTCAAAAATTAATCAAAAATCTTCAAGAAGTTTGTTGATTTGGCAACCATGCAATTAAATTTTTTCATGCAAAACAAGTGAACAAAATGGCGGATCTCATCTACATGAATTTTCGCAGATGAAAACTTACATGCTAATGCGTCCTCGATTTGCGTGACATTCGCAAAATGCGCTGTGTTCGGAATGCCCAAACAGCGCATTCCGTGCGCGTGTCGCCATTCGGCGAAATGTCGCTGGAAAGCTTTGGGTCCCTTGTAGACATAATTCCCGCAAATCTCGCAATTGTAGCTGATATTCAGTCCGTGCAGCTTGTAAAGCCAATAGGGAATGGGTTTTCCATCCCATCCAAGTGGGAGGTTTTTCGGGTTGTACGGGACGTCGTCGTTGTCGTCCTCGATGCTCTCATCTTCGCTCTCTTCGTTTTCGCTGTCGTCGCGTTCGCCGTCCGTGCGCGCTTGTTTGCGCTGGACGTTCTCTTTCGTGGCTGCACGCTGCGAGGAGACCATCTCAGCAAGCTTGTAAACCTGCGCCTCCATGGCTGCAAGCTCCCGCTGGCGGAATTGCTCCTTTTCTTTGGCCGCATGTCCCGCTTTATTTCGTGCTAGCAACGATGGGTCCAGAGAAGTCATGCCCTTGGTGGCAAAAAGTCGTTGGGCGCGTTCTTCCAGGGTTCCGCCGCATTTCAGACCAAGCGCCATGAGAGCTGACTTCAAACGATCTAGACCCAATGAGGCAAGTTCCTCCCAGGAGGAGAAAGCTGAGAGTTCCAGGTGAGCTCCTACATTTGCCAATGCTGAACCAGTCTCTTTCTGTAAAAATTTAACAATTAGAAAATGGAAATGTTGGAGATATGAGTGTACTTACAGGCCAGCCAGGAATGGTACCGGATTCCCATTGCATGATCACCATTTCAGATTCCTTCTGCAGTTCGCCATCAATATCCATGAGTGGTTTAATTCGCTGGACAAACCATGAGAGGTATTCAATGAGTGCCAGCAGGTATCGACGATATTCACCAGTTTTGCGCTCTTTTGGAATGTCGTAGAGCTGGTCAAACATGCCAAGATAGGTGATGTAGTCCAATTTCTAAATAAAAATATTTGCAATTAGTAACAATTATCCCCTAAAGTTAGGCAACCCACAATCCTTGTGAGAGATGCAATCCACATACACAACAAATTACTCAAAAAATGTTAAATTTGCAATTATAATAATGTAATATTAATCTTAGATTCAATTAGCTCACCTCAATTCCTTTCAAATTTATGTACTTCTCATAACACTCATGAAGATCAAGAAATTTGCCATAACCCTCCTCATCAGAAAATTCAACCAAATCTAAAACAAAAATTACAGGAACAATATAATTGTTGTTCAAAGATGCATTTATAGTACATACTTGACATTTCCTCTGAGGGATTCTCTCTTGCCTTGGCTAATTCATCAAACTCCACTGACATAGGTACACTTATCTATAAATAAATGATATTCATTAAATTAACACATATTATTTGAATGATATTAGTTACCTCATTAGGATGCTTTCTATAGAAGTCTTTGATCTGTTTCAATCTATTGTAGAACTCATTGAATTCATTTGGTCCTGTGAGTGCAGCAACTTCAGCTTTACGAACACCATCCTTGTCCTCATACAGCTCAATCAGTTTTCCCGTGTCGTCAATGTACTTGTCCAGAAGGTATTTTAATCTGTGATCGGAGTTGATGCCCTCGCGATACTGGAATGTATGAAAAACATGTAACAAAATCGCAGCAACAAATGTGATGCAGAAATGTTGACTTACCGTTGATTTTTTGTGCAGCATCTCCTTGACCATCGCATCCACCAAACGTTCACGCTCCTCATGATAACGACGTTGCTGTTCTAATATCGTTTCCATTTCATTAAATATAATATTTTCATCAAAAACACTGATTGAAAACGTTCGTTTTGTGGTTATGGCGTCATTTGTCAACGAGTTCACTGTTTCGCCGTTGTGGCGCTAGTATCGCATTATTTAAAAGTTTAAAAAATGCTTACTTGTTATTTATGATTGTTAAACAATTAACATCTCTGTTTATGGGTTTATTGCAACCGAATCTAGTTACTGCTGATTTGTCAAATTTTGGTGGGCAATCAAAGTGTGTACAAATTGCATTTTGCCCAAATTTCGAATCGAATTGCATTCTCAATCATGGCAGCTAAAAATGCAATCAAGCGACTGCTTCCTCTAATGGATCGCATCCTCGTGAAGAAAGCTGAAGCCGTGAAGCAAACTGCAGGTGGAATCGTCCTGCCGGACAAATCCGTCCAGCCTGTAATCGTTGGAAAAGTGATTGCAATCGGTCCTGGACAAAGAACGAACAACGGAAGTCATATAAAGCCATCGGTTCGAGTTGGCGACGAAGTTCTGTTGTCGAAATACGGCGGGACCAAGATCACAATGGATGATGAATCCGAACTGCATATCTACAAGGAGAGTGACATCTTGGCGAAGATCGAAACGTAAATTGCAATCGCGCGTGCCCGGTGCAATCCCCAGTCCTAGCGAATTCTGCGAAATTCCATAAAATTAATCAATAAATGCATTGATAGTAGCGTCATTGCTAGTTTGAATTGCCCGCCATTTTGAAATTTTGTTTTGTGACAAATGTCAGCGTTCGAATATGAGCAACAGCTCACAAATTCTCAGTGTTAACGCGTATTTCTGAAATGTATTATCTGGTATTACGTAAATTCAATAAAATTTAACGATGGATTGGTGTACGAAAAATTTTCAGTGAATATTTTTATTAAATGATTGTGTATGTAAAATATCATAAGATTGCTGAATAATTGAACGCAGCAAGATTTTAAAACGAACAACAGAATGGGGGCGCTGATGGCGCTTTTGCCCCACTTTAAATTTCATCGTTTTTATAGTCCGATAAGCTGTTTGAGACAACAGGTGCATGCTGAATTTCTCTGCAAAGCGTTGATAAGTTTGGAAGCGTCCGCGATCAAGAAAGGTGTGCTCTCGACTCGAACCGCAGCAAACATGCACAGGTAAATGCATCCGAATCAAGTTGCCCCTTAATTCATTTCCATGTGTGCTTGCAGTGGGCACTACGTTGAAGACTATGAGACCTGTCCCTATGATAAGGCCCACAGGCTACTGAAGCACAGACTGGCGAAGCATCTGGTGACATGCCGCCGCAACTATCCGGATGAGCCGAAGGTCACGTGCAAGTTCAACTCGGTGCATGTGGTACCCAAGGCAGAATTGGAGGTACGCCACAGCAAGTTGCCAACTGGTTGAACCAGCTGATAATTGCATACGAATGTGTTGCAGTACCACATGAAGAACTGCCAGTTCCGCAATCAAATCGACACGATGTTCCACACCGTGGACGACGACGCGCCCGTCTTCACGGTGGACACCAGCAACGATCCGGTGATCGAGGGCGGCGAGAACTGGGACAATGTAAGCGAGAGAATGAGATTGTAGCGTGCCTCTAGATGACGGGCTTCGTTCGCAGGAGAACACGCCGTCGTACGACCCGGAGGAGCATTGCCGCAGCCAGCCGATCCTGCGCACCATGATGGTCGAGCCGAAGTCGAAGCGCAAGAACCACGTGATCGCGGAGCGCAAACGCTTCCAGGAGATGGAGAACATGGGCGCGACGAGCCCGCCGCCCGGCTTCAGCCGCATGCCGCGCAACACGGCGCCGATGGCGTCGTCGGTGCGCGTCGCCGAGGAGATTCCGGAGCAGGTGCGCGAACAGCTCCAGGAGCCGGCGGGGCCCCCGCCGCCGCAGCAGCACCTGCCGCTGTCCGAGATCCTCAAGGGGGCGCCCAGGCCGGGGCAGCCTACGGTTGGCGTCAAGTATGCACTCATCTGATTCCGAATTTTCCCCCCATTGAAGACTCATTCGCATTGCAGGCAAGAGGAGGACGATTTCATCCAGGTGCATCGTCGCGGCCGTGGACGTGGTCGACGAGATGCCGTCCCATAGATCCTGCATGGAAACCACGATTTTAACTTATTTTGTGACGATTTTTTTACTTTTTTGACATATGACAGATCTCTCACTGTCCATATTTTTGAGAAGTCGCTCCTAAGTAAGTAAAGCTACTTAACTACCAGATACATGTACCCAACTCAATGTATTTCGTTGTTGTACAAGGATAAAAAATAAATTATTTTATGTTACTTGCCATTAATTTTAACCAGTCACTCCACCAACATTTTTGTAACTTGTTTACATGTTCTCCACGGAAATACGTGTACATTCATATGTTTGCACGTACCATCTACTAATCTTTCAGATTAATTATCGAGTTGATGGAAATTAATGAATAAACTTTCCAATTATCTCCAAAATAATAATTCTCACGATTATGAGATAGACAACCAACCATACATACACTCTAAAAGCGCCACCTATAAACATTCATAATTTAAAATTTGTTTATAATAAACAAATAAATTAAAAGTAAACCTTGCTTAATTAATATTTTTTGCGCTTCTTTTTATTATTAGATGACACTATCCTAGTCAGATCGTCTTCGACCACCTCAGTGAAACTAAAATTAAAATCATACATACATACATGAACAAACAATTTCTGATTTTTTTCATTTTCATATTTACCCTGTTTCCGTTTCCAAATTTTGCAATAATTGCAGACCAATATCCTGCGCATCAAATTCCCCAGCGCCCTCAAAATTTGCATGTATCTGAAACTCCACGCCATCTTCCTCGTCGTCCAAGTTGATACCAAATCTAGAAATAAAATTTGAAATCAAACTAAATTAAAAAAAAATAAAGAAATAATGTTACATGTGTTTATCGGGATCGTCATCCAAAAATCCATCCTTCGGAACCAATAATTTCTGATAGTAATCCACAAGGACTTCACAACGTTTGTACAATGTGTTCACATACTTCAAAACTCTGCTTTGGTAATAATTATGAATTCCCTTGCATCCACCAAATCCCATCTCAATCAAAATTTTCTCAGCACAATGCTACAAAAACATGTTATTTATGCATAGTCAATGTTTTCATTAAAATGTACTCACAGGAAAAGCCCCTCCACAAGCAGCTGCCTCCTCTTCATAAGCAGTCTTCAATCGCAGGCAGATCTTCTTAAGGAAATCCTCCAAAACATCAGTCATCAGCAGCAAGATGCCATTTTGTGTGGCTGCAATGAGAATAATTAATGAACAAACTTAACTCCCCCATAGAATATACTTTCATAGCCAATGTGTGCAAACATTGTGGCAACACATTGCATCAGGACCTTTTTGGCAACAGCCCTGCTCAGTTCTGGATGCTCAACTTCAGTGCCTGCAGTGAATGGAGTCACAGTTTTCTCCATGTAGTTCAGGGTATTGGTTGAATGCTTCAGGTAGAGCTCCGGTGGCGGTGGGATTTGTGGTATATGAGGCACACCATCCTGGGGCTGCAATATCTTCACATTGGATTCAATTGTCAGCTCAGCCACCTGGATCGCCTCAATCATTTCAGCAGCAAACTTGTGCAGTTTTATTGAGTACAGCATTATAGGATCCATTGGCTCCAAGCTGCAATATAGACTCTATTAGATTGTTATTAAGCATGTGGAAGGTATAATTACTTGATGGTTTCAGCAGATTTCTCATCATTGTCTTGGTCTGTTTCGAATTCACCCAGGCAGAGATTTGTCATGGAGCAGTTTATGTCGGCTGTGATGTCGGGAGTGGCTGGTTGTGATTGCGGTTTGTCGATTTCGCCCCAGAGTTTCGTGCTAGCCATTATTGCAATTTTTAAATCACATCAACTTGGAAAATAACAAATTTTCGTTTTGGTCATGGAAATTAGAGTTGTGCAATTTGCCAATTTAGGTTGCTATCGGAGAGCGACACCTATGAGTTGTGAAGGTTGTGGACGACACTAGCGGTGTCAGTGACGTTTATGTAAATTAAAAATTGCAATAATTTGCAAAAAGCTAAAATTCATATAAATTTAACAATTATTATCCGTGATTTCATGTAAAATACAGTGAAGGGTTAAGAAACCATGCATAATGATGTGTTGCTTGATTATTTTCATTATAAATAGATCACAATTCGTTTTCAAATGCAAGTTGTTGATGTATTTTGTATTTTTTTATGGTCCAACGAAACGAGGAAGAAGTTTGTAGTTGTATTTCAGTTGCAGTTCGTTCAAATGCGATTGAATCGTCCTATGTGAAAGCAAGAGTACGAAAATGATTCAAAGGTGAGTTATACAACAATGAATTTATGGGTATATTTTGAATTTGTTGTTGATTCATAAGTTGAGGATTCAAATTTTGTTAGTTGTCAGCCATTTTGATTGAATCAGCCATTTTGTTGTATTCTATCTGGGGAAACAAAAGACTTAAGTATGTTAAGCTACTTAAGTATGGATTATGTGAAAACTAAGATGTTTTATACGTTTCAATTTGTGTTATTTAGAAGCTGAAGATGAGTTCGTTGATGTTGACGATGAAGAAGGCAACGAGGAATTCTTTTCGAAGCCGGAAATGGCACTGTTGAAAATGGCGGAAGGAGGAAATTCTGGATGATCAATGAAACAAGCGAATTCCATTGTTGAAATTGTTTCTGCAATCAAAATAAGTAAACAATTTGAGGTAATGTAGACGTTGTTGAAAGTAAGAAGCGATATCGTACGAAAATGTCAGTGAAAATCTGTCATAAGTCCGCAACATCAAGGCGTTTCGTTTTGTTTGCCGAAATTCCCGTGTGACGAGAGACTCCCTGAAGACGCTCCCGCCGAATGCGATGGACGACGATGACCGCGAGCTGAACGAGGAGCTGCTGATGCACGAGGGCATCAAGAAGATCTACACGCTGATCCACGAGACGGACGTCCAGGAGTCCCCGATCGACATCCACATCCCGCGCACGGTGGCCATCTTCCTGCCGAAGCTGGAGTGGCACCACATCGACCTGCCGCCGAAGAAGGTGAAGTTCACCAATTCGGGACACACAGGTATTCGCTGAAAGGCAACAGTTCAGAGTTGAATACAATTCGTATGATTGTTACAGTGATTTTGAGCGCAAAATGGCAGCAGGAGCGTCCGTACATCTCGGGCGGGCCGTTCATCGGCAACTACGTCTTCTCCCAGCTGCACTTCCACTGGGGCGCGAACAACATGGAGGGCTCCGAGCACACCGTCTCCGGCGTGCCCGCCATTCTCGAGATGCACGTCGTCTTCTTCAAGAGCTGCTACCTGACGCAGGAGAGCGCGCTCAAGTGCAAGGACGGCATCGTCGTGCTCGTCTACCTCTTCAAAGTACGCGCCTCCAGGTCCCCCCAGCAAGCATCTAACCTGGTGCACATCCACAGCTGCAGGACGAAACGAACGACGCCATGCAGATCCTCATCGAGAACATCCGCAGCATTCGCGAGCCGTTCATGTCCTGCCGGCTGCGCAACTACACGCTCGAGAAGTACCTGGTGCCCTTCGTCGACGACTACTTCCTCTACGTCGGCTCCGTGAACACGGCGACGTGCGTCCACTACGTCCTCTGGCTCATCTGCCGCATTCCGATGGGCATCTCCATCAATCAGGTACGCGTTGTTCTTCTCAAAGCGGCCATTTTGTCGTCGGCTTGGGGTTGCAGGTGGAGGCCTTCAGGTCGATCATAGGATTCGATAGGGAGCTGCTGCTGCGCAACTTCCGCGAGGTGCAGCCGGCCGCCGGGCGCACCATCTACCACGTGAATCCGTCGGGGCAGCGCCACTCCACGCTGCTGATCCTCCAGAAGGAGGCCGACCCGATGATGCACCGCATGCAGCAGACGAACAAGTATCCGCGCTCCTCCAAGGAGTACACCAATCCGACCGGCACGACGATCTGAGCGCCGATTTGTATATGGAAACGTACATTTATTTAAAATACAATATATCGTCCTATCCGTAAGCCTATGGGTTGCGCAATTTTTAGAATACTGTCGTTTACAAGCACTTATTTAAGTCTGATATACATGTTTGATGCTGCACCGGGCGCACTGCCTTAGCTGGCTATAATTAAATAATCATTTCGTTTTTTATAAAAATACGTATAAAATGTGTTGTACATGTATAAAAAGGCTCTACACATATCGAAACAATATTCGCTATCGAATGTTTTGTATAAAATGCGCGCAAATACTGTCGTCTCAAAATTCTAAAATAAGAATTGCACTTGCGTTTCATTGCTTCAATTACCTAATCCGCTAAATTGATTAAATTAATTATCGTAGAGAGAGATATGAGCTTCTTTTACCTTACGAGTATTTGGCTGGTATATCAGTTCAGCTAATTTTGCGTTTACAATCAAAAATATTCGGTATTTACACGTGTGCAGCTTTCGTAGAACAATAAATAATACATTTGTTTGAAATCATTCACCTAATCTACCTTTTTCAAGTAAATTGTTTGCTGCCTTCATTTTGCATTTAAGTTAATAGAAGTTTTTTGAGTATTGAGGATTATATCACAAATTTATGAGATATAAGAGATTTTTGCCAATAGTATGCAACAAAATGAATAATTTGACAAGCAAGTTATGTCGAATGATTACATGATGCAACATGAAATTTTGTAATTTATGAAAATGCTGATGTAATAGGAATCAGCCCTTTTAAATACTTCTTTGGTTGTCTTAATATTTATGCATAGAATTTACTTCATCAAGTTTTGAAGTAATTCGACAATGTTGTTTGTCACCATCATTCATTCCATCTGTCACTGGCATAAAATATGGAATTTTAAATAGTTTAAGTACTTAAATTACCTATCATATTATTCGAATTAAATATTTGATCTGATTTGAACACCATAGAATACCAAAAAATGATTTTCTTCATAATACTGTTCAGATGTAAATTATAGGTTATCATGGAGTGGACTTGGAAAATCTTAAATTTTGATACAAATTGTCCTTAATGGAAATCAATTAATTGCTCAAATGGAAATCTATGGCGTCTAAATGAAATCATCATGAGAGATATGTCTTTGCGATACGATTATTTAGATCAATCGGTCGTAGACGATTGGTCATACGGACGTCTCGGAGTTGAGACGCAGCACGAACTTGTTGCTCTTGGGGTCGACCACCTCCTCGGTGATGTTGAAGTGCGGCAGGCGCTTGACGGTGCACAGCAGCGAGACGTCGTTCTGGCGCAGCTGGAAGCAGACATCGTCGCCGATGGGGCGCGAGAGCAGCTCGTCGCAGATGAGCGCCCACGTCTGCACGGGCTTCTGCTCCTTGTCGTTGAGCAGCACCGGCTCGGCGAGCAGGTACGGCTCGAGGAAGGCCCGCGGCGTCAGGTCGTGACTCAGGCAGGTGGCGAGATGCGCGAGGATGCTGTCCACCGAATGCCTCGGCTGCTGGCGCGTGACGCGCAAATACTTCTGCAGGGCGCGCGCCATCGACGGGAAGATCGCCTGCGCCGCTTCGTGCGGGTCCATGGGAATCGCAGGCGGCTGATCGTTATGCAGACGCTTGATGTGCGTGAACGCCTCTTCGGCGGCGGTGATGAGACGCGCGCGACGCTTCTTCACGCGGCGCTCGTACTCGTGCTCCTCGTAGAAGCGCTCGTTGTGGCTGGAGTCGCGGCGACGCGCGTGTGCAGCCAGCATTGCGCGCGAATTCGACTGGGGCACGCCGCTGCCGCTGTTGACGGCGCCGTCGACCTCGTAGAACTTGAAGCTGGTGGACGCCTTGCGCGCCGACTTCGAGACGGGGATGCGCTCCAGGTACGGATTGTAGATGGGGAAGTCGGTGTAGTAGCGCTCCAGCGCCCAGACGGCGGCGCGCTGGATGCTCAGCTGGCCGACGGAGTAGGCGCGCGACGCCCCGTCCGGGCTGCGGATCATCTTCACGTAGTACGCCGGCTTCTGGTGGCGCACCTCCATCAGCACCACCGACAGGTAGTGGATGAAGAGCAGCGTGTCCGTCAGGCTGGACGCGTAAGCGACCAACGCCTTGTAGTCGACGGATTCCTCGGGCGTGATCGCAGCGCGCGCATTCTCCGTGACCTGGACGATGTAGAACAGCCAGTTGGCGAACGTGCAGATCAACGCCAGCGCGAGCACGCTCGCCCGGAAGAGGAATATCCCCGGAAGCGTTGCATTCGGTTTCCGGAGGAAGACGGCCCACGCGCCGCCAGCTAAAATGATCAATTTGAATGCCAGCGAGACAAGTAGCCCCTTGCATTCGGCGCCACACATCAACAACTTCGAGTTGTTCTGCAAACCCACGTTCGAACTCAATGCAGGAAAGAATCCAATCTTGGGCAGCACAACCATTGCAATTGGACTGAGAAAGGCAGTTATCGATATCACATAGGTGAGTATTGAGCCTAAATACTGCTGGCACATGAAGCTTAGACCTGTGTCAGGCTCGCCTGGCCAATTGCTCACATCCTCTGTAGAACCAGACTGCTCAGAAGTATTTCCAGTGATTGCTGTTGTATTTTCTCCCCAGTTATCATCCTGGGGGAGTATCTGCACTTCAATCACCTCCTGGCCGTCATGATTATCAGGCGTGAGTGTGACTGCAGTTTGAAACGGCGCCATATCGTCAGTCTTATGTCCCCTATTCCTACAATACAAGCATATATTAATCAAATGCTCTTAAGGTGCTTTCGCACACCTAGTTACCTATTGCTCCTATGTGAATGCTGCCTGTAGTTGCTCCTCTCACGATGGTGGCCTTTCGAGCGGCGCGAGCGTGAGCTGTTCTCGGATTTTACGGACTCAGTCTCCATGTCTCTTGCTGTTTCATTCCCCATAAAGGTTGCAGCGGGCTCCACTTCTTCGACGCGCCGATCGCCCGATGCATTTGTTAATTAATTCCGGCCGAGTCGAGCGAACGTGCATCAAGTTCATTGACATACGCGCTCGGATCTACGCGCGCTGATATGGATGCAAATGCTTAGGCCTCATCAACGCATCATCAGCATCAACACGTTAGCACAATCACAGCGTCGCACAATTAGCAATTTGTCATGTCCAATTAGAATTCGTTTGATGATGAGCGAATCCTGTTGGAGTGTTTCGACGGAATTGGGCACTTCACTCGGCATGGGACGCAGCGGAATATCACATTAGGCTGCTCGCACCGGCGCGCATCCATGGGGATTGATTCCGGCATGCGTTTCACTGATTATAAGAAAATACAAAGGTAAAATTCCGGAATTCGACTAATTATTGGTTTGTTTCGTATGAAAACATGGCGGCTTCTGTTCGTTCATTAACACCCGTCATGTGGTGCCCCCTGCAAGCATTGGTAGAATTGTGAACTAAGCACAGATACACAAATATAGGTTAAAATTTATTTTGCTTTATTTCATATAATTATCCCTATAAATATAAAATTCAGTTGCAAAGAAAAGATTGAAAATTCTTTTAAATTGATTAATTTAATTAAAATATTGGTGATCGTCCATCTATGAATTAAAAGTTGCAACTCCCAGAGGAAATAAGTGGAAATAAGTATTGATGTTCATTTTAGTTCCATAATTACCCATATTTGCACATTGGCGCTACTATCGAATTAGTATCACCTGATTTTTGCACTAATTTATTAGCTAATTACTTCTAAGTATCATAAGTACTTTGCATAAAAGTCGTACTTTATGTAATTCACTTATTTTGTAGGTTGCCTTCCATCTGACATCTGTTGGTGTATGCTCGTAGGTGGTTGCAAAAATTTCCAATTAGCTTGATTTCCAATTCAATTAACACGTTTACGGTGATTAAAATCAGTTGTAATTAAGAACGAAATTCTTTTGGGGGTGATTTATATTTGCAAATTCATGGTGGTAAAGCTATTGACTATGGTATGGCAGTAGTGTGCATTTAGTACCAAAAACGTACACATTGCAAATTTGGCACTAGTTTCGCACTGGAATCAGCTGATTTAGCGATTATTAATTAGCCAATTAATATTTTATTCATTATTTAGAAATAATTTATATAATTGTCTTTGATTACTTGCATATTGATTGATTGAATAAATAAATCGACACCTACATTATCGACATAATAGGTTTACAATATTCCAAAGCTTTTTGACTTATTTATTTAAAATTTATTGATAATATAATGATGTTTTTAAATACTAATTAATCATTACATTCCTTAACAACCTGGAAAATATGTAGCGTATTCTAGTATGTACACAATTCCCAATTTCTTACGGTTATATGGCCCTAATCCTAATCAGACCCCATTTGCTCCCTAATCCAGGAAACATACTTAGACACCTTCATGAAAACCTCAGGATAACCAGGTTCGCAGTCATGCTTCCCATAGGAAACGATCCCTACTTGGATCCCACTCTGGACCAGAGGTCCCCCAGAATCGCCCATACACGAAGTCCCAGGTCTACTCAGACTTGGAACGATACACACCATAAATTCCCCTCGATACGACCTCGATTTCACACTACAGGTTTGATTGCCCATTATGAAAACAGTCACGTGTTGCATCACCTTCGTCCTGGAGGATTTCCTTGGCTGGGTGTATCCCCAACCAGTGACCTCACAACTGGAACCCACAACGAGGTCGTAATCCCTAGGGGCCAATCGGATTGGTTGCACATGTGGACCATATTTTATCTTTCCTTTGACCTACAATTATTAAAAAAGTAAAAATAAGAAATTGTGGTCACCCAGGTCCAACCTTGATCAAAGCAATGTCATTTGCGAAATGAGAGGGTTGATTGTAATTTTCATGAATGATCACTCCCTCCGATTTGTAAATATCCCCCTCGTTGGATAACCTCCTCGTTGCACCAACTTGGATCGTGATGTTCCTTCGGGGATACCCATGGACGCAATGGGCTGCGGTGAGGACGAAGGTCCTGCTGATGATGGACCCGCCACAGGCACTGAAATGGTGGGACTTGCGTCGACGAACCTGGGCCATGTACGGGAAGTCTTCAATGTTGGTGTCATCCCCAGCTATGATCTTCTCCAGCTTCTTTTGGGGTCGATGGTCCGCAAGGATCACACACCACAAAACTGATAGTAGTAAGATTACAGGAGTTGGAAATGGTCCAGTAGGCATCTTGAACAAAGTGAAAGTGGGTTCAAGGCTTGGGCTTATTTATAGAAGGAGTTTTATTGCTTTCATTTATTTATAAGTTGGTAAACACTTAGATATAAGTCATCATATGAGTTGGGTTTATTGTTGTTATTGTTTGTTGGGTAGAATTATAAGAATTATGAGTTGGTGGAAGTTGAAGTCAGGAAAAAGTTATCTTTATGATGCTATAATCTTGGATTTCTCGGAGTTTTCTTTGTGGTGTTTAGACCATGAAAAAAATAACAGATAGTCCAAAAAAAACTCGTCCCATGCAACGAAATCAAAGGATAAAAAGATAAAACTCATTCAAATTTTGGAACCTAGCTCTACTAATGACCTCCTACATCAACTACATCAGCTAATTAACGATCTTATCATGGATCCATTCCGAATAACTCGACACCTGCGTATAGACACCAGGTACACCCTCGCGACCACAACCCAACCCAAACGAGACCACCCCAACGACCAGATTGTTGTACACCAATGGTCCACCTGAATCCCCTTGACATGAGTCAGTCCCGCCAGCTTCGTACCCAGTGCAGATCATTTCGTCCGTCACCTCTCGCAGCTCTTCGTACACGTCCACGCAGAACTCGTGCTCCACGATGGGCAACATGGCGATCTTCAATGGACGCATGGACCGAACCTACAAATCATCGGGTTAGTGGTTGGTCATCAAGAGGTTGAGGGTTCAGGGTGTACTTCGGTAGCGCCCCATCCAGCTACAGTGCAGTAGGCCCCAACTGGGACGAGGGCCCCACTCGGGGCGAAGCGGATGGGTTGGATCTTCACGCTGAATGTGAATTCACCTTCGACCTGAAACCATGATTTTTGAAATTAATGGTTTTAGGTTTTGGGGTCAAAGTTTTGGTTTGGGGTTACTTGTTTCTCAAATGAATGGGGTTTCAAAGGTACTGAAGATAGTGGGATATTATTTTTGATGGTAGGTTCAAGCTTTCTAAAATTTAGATGTCAGGGTTTACTTTAATGAGTCCCAGATCGTTCTGACCGGACTCCTCATCGTAGTCCTCATGCTGGATGATCTTCTCCATGTTGAAGGTAAGTCCATCGGGTAGGTTGGACATTGTAATTCCGACCATGATCGTCCCTCGGCTCAAAGATATCTGTAATCTGAAATTTGAGAGTGGTGAAAGTCGAATTGGGCCAAGCCACACCTTGATTTTGATCGACCTAACTCAAAGTATCCATAGCCACCATGTATCAAACCTTACTTCTATACTAAACCAACTTTTCCAAGCTTAGACCCCTCAAGTTCCTTCGTCGTTAGGTTAGGTTATTCAACCTAACCTAACCGGACGAAATTAACACCCCATTTCTTCGCCGTTAGGTTAGGTTATTCAACCTAACCTAACCGAACGACCGTACTACGTACTTTTTGAAGCAATGTGCAGCTGTCAACACGTAATGCTTGGAAATGATGGCGCCCGCACAGAAATGGATGTTGTTCTTGCGAATCGACGCCATGTAGGGCGCCTCCTCGATGGTCGTCGACCGACCTCCGATGATCCGCGTCCGCATCCTCGTCCTCCTCCTGCAGGACATCTCCCTGACTATTCCTAGAAGCAGACACGTGGCAAAAAAGTGGCGAAAATTCATTGCTCTAGTCTATTTTTTAGTCCACTGTCGAGAGAAACGTTGACATTTCTGATTGGAGATGGTCGCAATTCGACCATACAGCAGGATAACGATGACGTCCTGGTTGATTAAGATTAATTTCACACGTGGCAGTCGATTTGGGCGCAATTGGCGAAGAACAATGGCGGAATTGATTGGGCGTGAAACAAACAAATCCCATTTTGTCGCAATTTTATCCAGATTTTGATAAACTTATGCTTCAATGGTATGAAATTTAAGTTGCGGATTCAAAGTCATCATTGATTACGATTTCTGGCAGTTGAGTGTTATATGTATTTTAGGTTGCATACCTTTTAAACATGAAATTAATAACTGGGACAAGGTGGTTTTATTTTCCGGGTATTCCCCTTTAGGACGAACCATGAAGGTCAAAGTATTGAAGTTGCCAATTTTTGCTTTGTAATGGCTGTTTATACAGGGTTCAGAAAATGATTTGACAAATATTTATCGATTTCGGAGAAAACACCACACCAGCTCGTGTCTGATGGAAACAAACACTCGAACTGAAGAGGAAATACTTTTGCATCTCACGATAAGCCGCATGTGCATCAATTGGGAGCGAGCTGATAACATTCGAGCATTGATATATATAGAAGCGATGCATCGGGTTGCATTAAACCGATTTGAGTCTGAGACCCAAAATGTGGACTACCTTCAGCATCCTTCTGGTGGCATTGGGCGCCGCCTCAGCCGCCAACCTGGCGCTACCATTGAACGCCCTCAACCCATTGTACGGTAACCGCATCGTGGGTGGTCAAGCCTACGACATCCGGTCAGTGCCCTACCAGATCTCTCTGCAGGTGGGCGGAAGCCACATCTGCGGTGGCTCCATCCTCACCAGGAAGTTCGTCCTGACGGCCGCCCATTGCATCATCGGGTAAGTTCCACTGTGAACCATTGAGCCATGGCTTCTATTTTGGAACTATGAGGGTATACCTTCAAATTTCCTCTGACTGATTGCTTCCGCTCCAGACAAGAACCCAACTGGAAATACTTCAACGTCCGTGTCGGCTCGTCCCTGAACAACCAAGGTGGTCAGGTCCTCACCGTCAGCCGGTTCTTCTGGCACGCCAACTACGACCCATCCCAGAACTGGATCAACGACATCGCCGTCCTGGAGCTCAGCCAGCAGATCGCTTTCGGTCCGGGTGCGCAACCCGTGGGGCTCCCACGACCTGGCGCACCGCTGCCCATCAACAGCATGGCCACCGCGTCCGGGTGGGGTAGGCTGACCGAAGGTGGGGTCTCACCCACTCAGCTGCAAGGTGTCCAGATCCCGATCAACGACCCCACGGTTTGTGAACGCGCCTATGGGTCCAGGGCGTTCAACCGCAACGTGATGGTGTGTGCGGCGAGCGTCGCTGGAGGGCACAGCACCTGCCAGGGTGACTCCGGTGGTCCCTTGGTCGCTAATGGGGTGCAATGGGGCATCGTCTCCTGGGCCAATGGTTGCGCCAAGCCCAACTACCCAACGGTCTTCGCGCATGTTTCCAACTTGCGTCAGTTCATCACACAAGTTGTAGGCATCTAAATTTTTGATTAGATTTGCTTTTTATTTTCATTTTTTGTTGTAAACCTTCTTCGCAGTAAGACATTGTAAGAGTAATCTGTTCGAACTGAAAATAAATTTTGCACATTGTTGATTTTTCAATACAAATGAAGTTTTATTGATGAATACAGTTGAATTTGAAGCTATTTTTTTTTAAATTTGTTAAATGTCTCTTCGTAGCATGAAATATTATAACCTACATTTGTTCGACAAGAAAATAATCTTAAAAATTTTGGATACTTTTGTATTAATATATAATCTAACATTAGTTTCTTTCTTATAAGTTAAGCATAAACTATTTTTTATGAAATTCTATATTTAATACAACTTTTACAGAAAAATACACACATGTGAAAACAGATGATAAAAACGTACAATACAATCAATATCAATATTTACTGATTACATTAATCGCAATTACGATATTATCCTTGATAACAGATAACCAAGAAGATAATATTTCGTCATTTTTATTAAACTCAACGGTTAAAAATCGTGGAATGTGTTGAAGTGTGATTGATAAGAATTTTTATTGATTAGAAGGTATTCAACATCCCAAATTTGATTTCAATTCAATTGAATCATTAAAATGTTTTGGTTTGTTGTTTTTGCACCTCTGGTCGCATCCATTTCAGGTGGGTTTCAATCTCAGAATTTCGAACTCATTGAATCCTTCATTTCAGCCCTTCATGGTCATTTGGATGGTAGGATCGTTGGTGGTACCGATGCTGATATCAAGGATTACCCTTACCAACTATCCCTACAATCGTACCATAGTCACATTTGTGGAGCGACCCTCATCTCCAGAAAATTCGCAGTGACCGCTGCCCATTGCACTGATGGTCATCCAACTCCCACCTTGTACATCGTGGCTGGGATCAGCAACTTATGGCTTGAAGATGGTCAACGTATCCAGGTGGCGAAGGTACACCAACACCCTGAGTTCAGTCTGAAGACCCTGGACTATGATATTTCCGTCTTGGAGCTTTCGGGAGACGTCCAACTGGATGAGAAGAGAAGACCCATTCCTTTGGTCCCGGATGGGTCGGATCCAGTTGAAGGTACCCATGTGGTCGTTACTGGTTGGGGTAGAACCCATGAGACTGGGGGTTTGTACAAGCAACTTCAAAGGGTTGGGGTGCAAATTGTGGCCAGGGAGCGTTGTCAGAAGCAGATTGGGTTCTACAAGATCACTGAGAGGATGATTTGTGCTGGCGTGGAAGAAGGTGGGAAGGATGCTTGTGGGTGTGATTCGGGTGGTCCATTGGTTGCCCAGGGTCAGTTGGTTGGGATCGTTTCATGGGGGTATGGTTGTGCTGGTGCGAAGTCTCCCAGAATTTATACCAATGTTGGTGCTCTTAGGAAATTCATCTCAAAGGTTTTGTAACTAAGGTTTTAAGGACTTTTATGAAATAGGGAGGAATACCTTCAAAATCCCATTTGGTTTACTGGAAATTGTCATCGTGGATGAATGCATCTAATTGGATTTTGTTATCAACCATTACATTACATTGTGTTACAAATTAAATAATTGATATAATTTCATGGTACCAGCACGTTTCAAACAAGACGTGCCCAAAATGAAAATAAAATACAACTCATATCATTGTTATCGTTACAGAACGAGGACTTAAATAAAGAAAATCAGTTTAAAGGTGCAGTTTTGTAAAAACTAGCTCTGATTCCAGGTTTACCACGTATTAATAGATACCTTTCTAAAAGAGGTGTTCCTCGAGATGTTGTGGTTGGTTCTATTTACGTCCCTCATTGTATCTATTCATGGTAAGTGTTAACATCGCACTTTTCGAACCTCAGCCTTAAAATTGAATCTCTAGGGGAGGGTACCATCAGTGCCACCCCATACCAGGTCGCCATCAAATACTTCAACAAGTGGATTTGTGGCGGCTCCATCATCTCCAGCAAGCACATCCTCACCTCCGCCCAGTGCACGGACGGCGCTTCCGCATCCGGCCTGATCGCCGCCGCTGGCGTCGACAGCTTGAGCGAAGGCGGCCAGGCCTACCCCGTGGTGAAGGTGCACCAGCATCCGCAGTTCAGCAGGATGCCCGCCGACTACGACCTCGCCATCCTGGAGCTCGACGGCGAGATCCAATTCGACGGGACGAGGCAACCGATCCGTCTCCCGCCGAGGGACTTCGACCCGCTTGATGGTACCCCAGCACTTATCTCGGGATGGCGTACGCCCGGTGGGGGCTCGATGAGCAACGACCGGCTGCAGACTGGGATCCTATCGATCCTGGGCCGAGCCGCGTGCCAGAGTGCCTTCGCTGGGATGGCGCTGATCAGTGAGCGAAATATCTGCACCTCTCCTCTGAGTGTCTACGGGAACGCGTGCCTAGGTGACACTGGAGGACCGTTGGCTTCTAATGGGGTGCAGGTTGGGGTCGTCTCATGGAATCGGCATTGCACTGATCCGGTACTTCCGGCTGTCTATTCCAGGACCTCGTACTATATTGACTTTGTTGAGCAGTTTACTGGTACCACAGCCTACTGAATAAACGATTTGGGTTCAGGTTGAGTTGATGCTTGACTTTGGTCCTATGAAAGACAAAAAGGTGTAGATTATTTTAGTTGGAAAATTGTTGGTTGCTGATGGTACTCATGGTACCCTTGATGGTACTACCTGAAGATTGATTCAGAAGGATATCTGGGAAGCCCCAAAGGATTTCATGGGTCTGAGTTGGGTTCAAGTTGGATTGATCTTTGATTTTGATTCTTAGAAGATCTATGTAAATAATTTCAGTTGGAGGCTATGATTGTTGGTTACTAATGGTACTGATGGTATCATTGATGGTACCATCTCAAGATTGTTTCAGAAGGGTATCCGGAAAACCCCAAAGGATTTCATGGGTCAGAGTTGGGTTCAAGTTGGGTTGATGTTTGATTTTGATCCGTAGAAAATCTATGTAGATAATTTTAGTTGGCGGATTGTTGGTTACCAATGGTACTGATGGTACTTTTGATGGTATTACCTCAAAATTGATTCTAAAGGGCAATTTCAACGTTTCAAACAAGACGTATTCAAAATAAAAACAACGTTGTTATTGTTGCTGAATTAATTAAAACGAATAACATTTAACTTGTACCAATACAGACACAATACGTCACGATAATTTGATATAAAAGCAACAAAGTCATCGTAAAAATATATAATTTTTTGCATCCTACAAGATGATTCTCTTGGTACCATTTCTGCTCCTAGCTTTCACAACACCTGGTAAGTTCCATTTCAAACTTACAGAAATCGGCCAACTAACGTAAACCACCAGGTTCCGAATCGGTCCCATACGAAATCGCGATGAAGTATCGTGGGCAGTACTTTTGCGGCGGCGCCATCATCTCCACACGGCACATCATCACCTCGGCCCGATGCACCTATGGGCTGGTCGTCGGCGACTTGACCATCGTGGTCGGCGTCCAGAGTTTGACCGCAGGTGGGCAACCCATCAACGCGGCATCGATCAGACCGCATCCGCAATTCTCGCCCGACAGGTGGGAATACGACATTTCCGTCGTGGAGCTCACCTTTGACATCGTCTACGATGCCACGAAGCAGGCGATCGGTTTACCCCCGATGGGCTCGGACCCGGCTATTGGTACCCTCGCAACTCTCAGCGGTTTTGGTACCGAGAGCGGTGGGTCGATGACCAACGACCAGCAGCAAGTTGTCACCTTGGCGATTGTTGGTCGTTTGATTTGTGAAACATTTTATGGTAACGAGTTCACTTCAACCATGATCGGTTCGAATACGTTGGGTGTGACAGGGGGGAACTCCTGCGTGGGTGACTCCGGCGGTCCGTTGGTCGCCAATGGTCAGTTGATTGGTGTCGTCTCATGGGGGAGGGGGATGTTCTGACCCATTGTCTCCAAGAGTTTATACCAGAGTTGCTGTGTTCCGGGACTTCATTTCAGCTGCTACTGGTGGTGCTGTTTGAAAAGATTACCTTCAATTTTGCCCCAGAATTGGTACACCTTCATTACTTTAGTATTTTTCTTCAAAAACCTTAAGGATCTTTGGTTTCAAATTTGTACTGATCACTGAATGATAATTAGAACTGATTTAGAAGGGTACCTAATTGGGAACCCCATTTGGGTTCCATTGGTCCTTTTTGGTTTTCAGTCATTATTATTCAACATTCCTTTGGGCAATCATTTTGTTAATTATAAATTATAAAATAACGAACATTTTAAGCCATTTTCCAATAAAAGTTGTTTAAATTTAACTTTTGCTAATATAGACATACCATAATTGTTACAATAATTAAAAATAAAAAAAGAACAACAAATTAAAGTGTAATCCTCTGAAAATCTGCAACCTACAAAATATTTTCATTGATCCCATTTCGACATTTGTTCAAAATAAGGCGAATTTCAAAGTTGACGGTTAGAACTGGTTCAGAAAATGGAACCAATCGGGTAGCTTCAAAGCTCCAGTAAGATTTTTTTGGGGGTTTTCTTTGTTATTTGTCATTTTTATTCGAATTTTTTTCGTCAGATATTTTGTAATAAGTTAGTCAAGAAATTTGCAAGTAATTTCAACTTTAAGCCACTTTTCAAACAAAAGTTGTTCAAATTAATAACATTTAACTTGTGCTAATACAGACATAATCCTTAGAATAATTATAAATAAAAGAAAAACAACAAATTAAAGTGTAATACTCTGAGAATTAGTTACCAATAAAATATTTGCATTGATCCCATTTCTATATCTCTTCAAAATAAGATAAATTTCAAAATTTTGACGGTTAGAACTGATTCAGAAAATGGAATCAATCAGGTACCTTCAAAGTTCCAGTAGAATTTTTTTGGATTTTGCTTTGTTATTAATCATTTTTATCCGAAATTTTTTTAGTCAGTTATTTTGTAATAAGATAATCATGAAATATGCAAATAATTTAAACTCTAAGACACGTTTCGAATAATACGTGTTTAAAATATAAACAAAATTGTTTATTAATTGTTTCTTAATCTCTGCAAGTTAATTAAATTTGACTTGAACTAATATAAACTTTTGACGTCAACATAATTATAAATAAAAGGAATGCAAGCAGCTACAAGGTGTTTATTCCTCTGAAAACGTCCACCAGGTACCCTTCGATGGAACACCTTCAAATTCCAACTTATAAGATGATGTATTTGGTGGGTTTGATAATTTTGATTACAAAATTCTGCCATGTTCAAGGTAATTATGAAATCAGAATTTCCATTGTTTCATAATATGCTAAAAAATGAAAATGGATGTAAGCCACTTTGAAATTGGAAACATTGCAGGTAGGACAGCACCTCACCAACTATCCCTAAGGATTCACGGGACTCACAGTTGCGGTGCGTCCCTCATTTCCACCAGGTTCGCCGTCACTGCTGCCCATTGCACCGATGGGGTTGAGGTGTCCCACCTGACCGTGGTCGCCGGCTCCGACAGGTTGAGTGAAGGTGGTCAGACCCTCAACGTGGCCACGGTTCACCAGCATCCGCAGTTCTCATCAGACAACTTCCAAAACGACATTTCCGTCCTGCGACTCGCAGGGGAGATCCAATTCGACGACACCAAGCAACCCATTGGTTTACCCCCGAGGGATTCGGACCCAACTGTTGGTACCCCTGTGAAGGTCACTGGCTGGGGCACGATTAGTGAGGGATCAGCGCCCAGCGACGTGCTGCGATCGGTGGACCTGACGATTCACAATCGGCAAATTTGCCAGGCGCAATATCTTGGGGAGTTTGCTGTCACTGAGGGGATGGTGTGTTCGACCTCGCTGGGGTTGAATGGGGACGTGTGCCAGGGTGACTTCGGAGGTCCACTGGTTGATGGTGGGCAACAAATTGGGATCGTTTCATGGACCAGGGGATGTGCTAATCTACTCTATCCGAGTGTTTATACCAGGGTTGCACAGTTTCGGGAATTTATTTCTGAATCTACTGATGGTACCCTCTGAAAATTGAGGTTTGAAATAAATAATGTACAAAAGTTCCGGTTTCTTGAACCCTTTTATTTAGTAACCTATGACACTTGTAACAAAGTCCCGAATAGCCCCAACATTGGTATAGACCCCAGGAAATTCGGGACGAGCGCATCCATAACCCCATGAAACGATCCCAACCAACTGACCATTGGCGACTAAGGGACCTCCGGAATCACCCTGACACGCATCAACCCCACTCTCACTGGATGCCGCACACACCATCAAATCGGTGATAGCATTTTTGGAATATTGATCCCTACAACGCTTCCGGTCAATAATTCGAACCGAAGCCACCTGCAACCGTGGGTCCGCTTCGTCTTGTCCTTGAGAGGTTCTCCAGCCAGTGACGACTACAGGGGTGCCATCGATTGGGTCGGACCCAAAAGGGACCAAACGTATGGGCTGTTTTCGGTCGTCGAAGATGATGTCTTCGGAGAGTTCCAAGACGGAGACGTCGTAGTCCAGCTCGTCCCTGTCGAATTTCGGGTGTTGATGGACCCTTGCGACTTGGACGCGTTGACCCTGCTGGTTCAAATTGGAGATACCAGCAACCACACTCAGATTTTCGTCGGGAAACTCGTGGGTGCAATGGGCTGCTGTAAGGGCGAATTTTTCGGAGATGATGGTCGCTCCACAAAAATGGGTTTCAGCTTGTAACGATAATTGGTAAGGGAAGTCCCTGATATTGACCTTCTTCCCAGTTGTAAGACCTGGTGGAGTTGAAGGTCAAAGTGAATGGTTATGATTTTGATTTCAGAAAGTTTTGAATCGAACTTACCAAGAAATAGAACTGTTAAATAGATTGGGTCGTACATTTTATTCGATGGTTGGGTAACTTTCACATGTTGTTGCTGGTAATTTAGTTGATTGTGTGGCTTATCAGTTACATTGATTTCTTATCAGTAATAGCTGATAACGGATGAGGTGATTATGGTTTTATTGAATGATGTTTTAGAAAAATCTCATCTTATTCTAACGGAAACGGGAAAAATGCTGGAGATGATAGCATAGTTTTGGGTTTTTATGGTCTAATCTAGGGTTGATAATCATGAGACCATCAATTGATTTGAGATATAAATAGTGCAACACCAACCAACGGAAATCAAACTGCATCCCAGCCATAAACAGCAAGATGTTCAAGTTTGTCCTCGTCGCAGCTCTCGCAGCTTCCGTTTCCGGTAAGTCTAAACGCCCGAAATTTGAAGGTATCCTCTGGAACTAATCCGATGTCTTGTTGCAGCCACCCAACCCCGTTTGGACGGCCGGATCGTCGGAGGTGTGGACGCCGACATCAGCGAGTACCCATACCAACTCTCCCTGCAGTCCCATGGTCGGCACATTTGTGGTGCGTCCATCATCTCCAGCAAGTACGCCGTCACCGCGGCCCACTGCACCGATGGATCCTCCGCCTCCAGCTTGAGCGTCGTCGCCGGCATCAGCAACCTGCGCGACGAGGGTCAGCGCCTCCAAGTGCGCCAGATCCACCAGCACCCCAAGTTCAGCATGAGCACCATCGACTACGACATTTCCGTGCTGGAGCTGCAGGGTGAGATCGAGCTGGACGGCAAGCGACAGGTCATCCGGTTGGCTTCGGAGGGGTCCGACCCGGTCGAAGGTACCGATGTGGTCGTCACCGGATGGGGCACCACTCGCGAGGGTGGCTCCGTCAGCAACCAACTCCAGACTGTTGGCGTGCAGATCGTCGACCGCGAGGTCTGCCGCGAACAGTACGCCGGCGAGAACATCAGCACCAGGATGGTCTGTGCTGGGGTTGCTCGCGGTGGTAAGGATGCGTGCCAGGGTGATTCCGGTGGCCCGTTGGTCGCCGATGGTCGCTTGGTGGGTATCGTCTCCTGGGGATATGGATGCGCTCGTCCGGGACTCTCTGGCATCTACTCCAATGTGGGTGCTCTGCGCAGCTTCGTCACTGAATCTGTTGGTATTTAAATGATGACCTTTCTGTAAATCTGATTCAAGACCAGTAAATTATTGAAGCATACCTTCTGATTTTTTGTACTTCCTTCAAGTTCCTTGGTGAATATCATGGGACTACATCTAGGAATACCTTCAATGGGGCATATCATGACTTCAACATTTCTTAAACAGCTCCAATTTGGAATACCATCTCTGAACAGATAATTGTAGACCTTAAAGAATACCTTCTTAAATTCCAAGTTTTTTGGTTGTCATTACAAGATCCAATTGTCCTCTTATGGTACCAACAAATTTTCAACACTTTTTGAATATCCTTCCATTCTTCTAGCCCCGTACCATTATTAACCACATCATCTGGTGTGTATATTTAAGGGTACCATCAAAAATATAGACCCATCAAGTTTTGATTTTTATATCAGGACAACTCTAATGAAAGAAATAAACTAAACCATTCAAGGATACATTATTTATTACCAAATTATATCATACAAAAATTCTAGACCATTACAAATTTAGAGTCCCACAGCGGAAGTGACATAGCTACGAAGAGCACCAACATTGGAGTAGACTCCCGAGTATCCCGGACGAGCACATCCATAACCCCATGAAACGATACCAACCAACTGACCATTGGCAACCAATGGGCCACCGGAATCACCCTGGCACGCATCCTTACCACCAGCCTCGACAGCAGCACACACCATGTTCTCAGTGATGTCATATCCGCTGTACTGCTCCCGGCAAGTGTCACGTCCAACGATCTGGACGTTGACCGCCTGCAGTTGGTTGGCGCCCCATCCACCTTCCTGAGTCGCGCCCCATCCAGTGACGACCACCGAGGTACCATCTACTGGGTCGGAGCCATCGGATGCCAGCCGGATGGGTTGTCGCTTACCATCGAGTTCGATCTCACCTTCAAGTTCCAGGACGGAGATGTCGAAATCGATGGTGCTCATGCTGAACTTGGGGTGCTGGTGGATCCTGGCGACTTGGATGCGTTGACCCTCGTCGCGCAAGTTACCCACACCAGCCAGAATCGACAACCTCGACGCAGAGGAACCATCGGTGCAGTGGGCAGCGGTGACGGCGTACTTGCTGGAGATGATGGACGCGCCGCAAATATGGCTCCCGTAGGATTGCAGGGATAGTTGGTATGGGTACTCGCTGATGTCAGCGTCGATACCTCCGACGATCCTACCATCCAAACGGGGTTGGATTGCTGGAAGAAATTACCAGGGTTGGTTACAGAAGAGTACCTTCAAATTTTGTCTTTTGTCTTTTGACTTTTGTCTTTTGACTTTTGACTTTTGACTTCCAACTTACCGGAAACAGTTGCTGCGAGAGCGACGACGAGGACGAACTTGAACATGTTGATTGTAGCTGGATGCTTTCTGAGTCCGAAAGCCAGCATCGATGGGTATTTATAGGTGTATCTCGATTAAGATAAAAGCAAACATTCTGACACTTCATCGTTTCTTATCTTTGATCGATTAATCATTGGATTACACCAAAGATCCTGTCATTCAATCATTTCCTCTCAACTCCTACTCTTGTTTTTGTAAATATAAACAAAGACACCGTTTTTAGTCCTTTTGTGATTACATTGTCCAAAAATTTTGTGATCCAATGAGACATCGGAAATTGGTTGTTAAAAAAAAAAATAAGTGTCACGTACTTGAGTGTTAAACCAACTGATAATAGTTTATAACCCGGTTAATGTTTACCTGATTGTTTGCAAACATTTCAAAATGACAATAGCGTTATATATATATTTTTTTTTTTTTGAAAAAGATGTTTGGATTGAAACTTACCATTTCTGAATTACAATTCACATTTTCTAAATTACAAATGATATTTCTGAAATAAATTTTATGATTGCAAATTACATCTACTGCTTTCAGAATTATAAGCGACCTTTTCTCAAATAAAATTTACAAGTCTGAATATCATTGGATAATTTCTGAATTACATTAATATTCTGAAATAGAATCGATGCTTTCTGAATTACCATCAGAAAAGCTATAGTTGTCGAAGCTGTAACGTCAATTTCTACAACAACAAAATTACTCTTTAAGTTACTCTTTTATTGAGTCGTAATGGTCAAATTGGAGCAGAAATTTGGAAAAATTGGACATTCACCGACATTGGCATAAACTCCCGAGAATTTGTTGTCAAAAAATCAAGTGTTAATTCAATTAAAAATTATATAACACGTAATACGTAGTTGATTGCATTTTCTGATTAATTACAAAGATTTTGAAATGAAACAACCAAAAAACATAAATTTTAGTTGATTTTGTTTGTTCCTGAATGTTTAAATTATACAGGAAGAGAATTTAGAATTTTTTTGGCAATTTGCAGACAACAAACAATGTTACAAAATAAGGAAATATAAGTCAAAAATTTTGGATTTTAACATGCATAGAAATAACAGATATTTTTTCATTTTGTGGTAGTTCTTAATCAAGAAATCATGTCATATTTCGAATTTGGAAAACCTCGAAAATATGTTTCATTTTCTAGTAATTTTTCGACTGATAATAAATAGGCAACCTTCATATCACTCATTGTCACCTCAAACAACAAATTTGTTGTTAATCGAAGAAATTTTTTCTGTCAATTTCTACAAAAACATCAAATACTTCAAAATTACTTCTTTATTGGGCATAAAAATCAAAAATCAGGTAATTTACAAACCGACAGCTTCAGTAACATAGCTACGAAGAGCACCAACATTGGAGTAAACTCCAGAATAGTTGGGACGAGCGCATCCATAACCCCACGAAACGATCCCAACCAATTTACCATCGGCGACCAACGGACCACCGGAGTCACCCTGGCACGCGTCCTTCCCACCCGAAGGTACTGCAGCACAAACCATCCTCTCAGTGATATCATAACCAGCATATTGTTCCTGGCAACGTGCACGGTCGACGATCTGCACGGTAACAGTCTGGAGCTGCTCGCTGATCCATCCGGCCTCCTGCGTGGTGCCCCATCCGGAAACGACCACATTGGTGCCCTCGGCTGGGTCCGAACCATCGGACGCCAGCTCGATGGGTTGACGCTTGCTGTCGAGTTCGATCTCTTCGGACAGTTCCAGGACGGAGATGTCGAAATCGATGGTGCTCATGGTGAACTTGGGGTGCTGGTGGATCTTGGCGACCTGGATGCGTTGACCCTCTTGGTCCAAGTTGCTGATGCCAGCGACGATGCTCAGCCTGGAGGCGGAGGAACCATCGGTGCAGTGGGCAGCGGTGACGGCGTACCTGCTGGAGATGATGGACGCACCGCAAATATGGCTCCCGTAGGACTGCAGGGAGAGTTGGTATGGGTACTCGCTGATGTCAGCGTCGATTCCACCAACGATCCTGCCATCCAGACGTGGATGGATGGCTGGAAAAAATAAGTAGGGTTGGTTACAGAATTACAATACCTTCAAATCTTGAATTTTGACTTTGAACGTTCAACTTTCAACTTACCGGAAACAGTTGCTGCAAGAGCGGCGACAAGGACGAACTTGAACATCTTACTGATTGGATGAGATGTTTTCTGACTTTGGTTCGGATTGAATTTTGCTATTTATACTCGTATCAGTTTGCTCCATTTTATTTCCGATGCGTTATCCTTATCGCATTTTGGCACTTTTCTGCACTTTTTCTTTTTTTTTGCAAAATTTCAGCCATGCATAGTATTCATGAATGATAACATTGATAAATATAAACAAAGTGGAGGTTTTCGGATAAGCAAATGATCGATGGTTCGAGTTCAGATAAAGGGAGTGAGTTGTAGGATTTCAAGTACCGAGGAATCTGAAAGTGTTTCTTATCAATTATTATCAACTGGGACGGGAAACAATGTACAGGATAATTTGATAAGTTCCTTCAAAAAATTTCAGAAATTTTTAGAAGGTATCCCAGATTTAAAGGAATTTTTATGGTGTACCAGAAAACTTCATAGTCAGAAATGATGCAATGGATCTTGAAATTTCAGAAAAGGTTAAAGAAGATTCTAATTTTGAATTCTAGGAATCTGTAAAAATGTGGACCACGAAAAAGCATTTGAAAGTAATCAGAAAAGAGGTTACAAATTAAAAAAAACGACGGTCCAAAAAGGGTCACCAGAACCAAATTCTGGGTGTTGATGAAAACATTTCTGTCTTTGTCTTTGGAATTTTTAAGATCCAGGACTTAAGTTCCCTTCAAAATATTTCAGAATTTTTTAGAAGGTTTACCAGATCTAAAGAAATTTTTGTGGTATACCAGAAAACTCAAAATCCAGAAATAGGTCACAACTTAAAAAAGATGACGGTCTAAAAGGGACCAAAAAGGATCACCAGGACTAAATTCTGGATATTGATGAAAACATCTTT